>WURT03478841.1:0-22035 GCA_009936505.3 Holothuria glaberrima | reverse complement strand
ATAATAATAATAATAATAATAATAATAATAATAATAATAATAATAATAATAATAATAATAATAATAATAATAATAAGGAAGTCAACATTTTGCATGGGAACAATTGAACATATCAGTACCACTGCCATCTGGCAATTTTCACAGGCGTCACGTTACATTTTACAGATTGGGAGGGGCGTTTGTCCAACCCCATTCTTAAAAGCTATCTTACCCCTTCCCGCTTCCTACGGTAATGCTTCAGTCCGTTATTTTGAAAGACCACAAACTACCAAACCTACGATACTACATCTTTTTGAACCTAGATCTGTCCCTGTACATTTTACAAGTCAATACGAAATTTACGACGCGATAAGCACAGAAATACAAGAAATCTTTGAATTAACTGAAATGTGAGTTAATTAACATGATGTTTCACATATAAAAGGTGAAAGAATACGAACATGTACAGAAGGAGAGGAAAAATGCTTTTAATTGTGTTTTTTACTCTTGTTACAAAATTAGAGTAAATTTCAGGTGAAGAATAGTGGGGTGTTCCTTTGCATCACCTAGACTCTCTTTACGAGGCCAGCGCCAGTAGGGGGAACAAAAAGTATTCTTAACAGACATTACAGAGATGATAGTAGTACATTAATTTAATAAACTTTAAGATTCGCACTACCCCTTGCGACAGTATATTATCTGCCCATCAGTAATCAATGGATAGGACGATTAAGCGTAAGACACTGAAAATTTGAAGAAGTTAGACATAGGCGAACGGAACTTCTACTCGGGGGCCTTCAATCCTTTTGCCCGAAACTTTAATGGAATGACTTATATGGACATTAAACGTTTTGCTTCAATTCACTACCCTGAAGAAATGATTTCCGAGACACCACTACAATTTACCCAAAGGGTATGAGGCTAAGCGTAGCCGTCTCTCCAACGGAGCAACAAAAAAAGGGAATTATTCATGATTGCTTACTTATAGAGAAAATATTCAGAACAAACCTCTTCCCCCTCTTTTGGAACGTTTTCGTACGAATGATTGAAACATACACAAAGATAATTTGCCGTTTAGACCAAAATACATTATATTCTTTGTTGTAACCATAGACGGATTACGCAATTCAGAGTAAGTGTATAATATTAGGGGATAATATAGTGTCGACCATATTAAAATCCTCTCATTCTTGACGTTTAATTAGTTCTCTCATTTTATGCTTACAGTTAAACGTAATAAATTTCACACGGCATTCCTTATTGACCCAAAGATTTCAACGGTATTTTAAAATATAATTATTATAGAGTAAACAGGTTGGATATTACAACAATGTTTCATTGCGTAAGCTAGAAATGAGCTGTAACTTAAAATGTAAATCATTTTACTCAAAGAGCAAATAAATTCAACATCCATATAAAAACATAAATAGAACAGATAGCATTGATAGATTGGCCTCATGAATATTTTGAGAAGCTAATGGAAGAAATGAAGAAGTATGCACTAAATGCATAAGGACGATGTGAAAAAAGTAACGATAACCCGTAGGAAAGGTAGCAAAGCAAAATTGTAAAATAATAGGCTTGCAAGAATTTGGTAAGCCATCGCTCTTTAGTATTATCATGAGTATAAATGAATTTTAGAATGTGTATTTAAGTTCTGCATTGTAGAATTGACATCAATTAGATGATCCTATAATAGCTTCTACTTTTCGCTTCTTCAAGAAAGTTTACCAATTATTTTCCCTGTTTTCAATACAATGTCAAGTTTTATTAAGGCTTGTTAGTGTCACAATCTTTAGCTAAAAATTATACAATGATTGAATAAAGTGAGAAGATAGAAACTGAAAAATAAAAGGGTAGCATTGTATTTCTTCCAGATGGTTTTTCGACATTATAATGACATTACTTTTACTAGAGAAGGTTTCAATTTCAATTTAAAATGTAACAATGTCACACAGCATCAGTGTTAAGAATGAACTACAGGGACATTTACATTTACATTTGTATCTTTCTCCTTCCTTTCTCGTTCTTCTTGTAATTTAATTGAATCTTCTGCTTAATTTAAAAAACAAACATCACGACAGATAAGAATACGAAGACATATACGATTACAGACATAAACTTCCAATCCATCTTTGATTTTGAAGGCTCATCAGCTGGTGGATGTGTAACCACGGCCGTCTCTGTAAAGTGATATCAATATAGAAGGAGTTACGATAAAAACTGTTTTAATTTTTTATTTTCCTCCCATATTACCCTGTTGTAAATTGCAAATGACTCATACTAACAGTATCACAACTTACAGCTCACGTACCAGACCCGCAGCCAGAAAAAACAATGAAAGGGGGTAAATAATGACTTCCAGGGGATAAATATATTTGGCGTTGCGGTGGGGTGAGATGTGCAAAGGTGTGTTAAAGTAATGGCGACTTGAATTTTCTAGAGGAACTTTCCCTGGGAGAGTGTTTCCTCCCTGCTCCCTTCATGGCTCTAAGCTTGGCGCACACTCGGTGATATGGCTCACTATTATCACAAAGCCAGAAGACTCCTGTCCAACACGTTTGCTTGATTGTTATTGCCTATCTACAATCTTGGACAAAACTGTTGGTACACTTTGTCATAATATTCTTGAATCTCAGTTCCCAGGTTTGCATGAAACCCCCGCACCCCCTTCCACTGTGGCGGATAACTTTGGTCAATGTTGCGCAGAAAGAGAGACTGTATGCCATAAACAGGATAACTTTGGTCAACATTGTGAAGAGGAGCGAGGTTGTCCCAACGAGTTTTGTCCAAGATTGTCTGAGCTCCAAGCGAGCTATTTACGAGAACAAATTCAATAGAAAATTAACAATTTTTCGAGCAGACGTATTCAGAAAAAGTCTTTTCAGAGGCTTATAGGTCTGAGGAGTGTCGTTTGTTATCGTTGCTACGGTGCACGGCCGATTAATTTCTTTCACCTTTTGGCAGGGTATTAAAAATTCAGGCATTTCGTGAATTCTGAAAAAAATTATTATACATTTCTTCCATATTTTCTATGAATTGATCGCCTACGCTACGGCAACGGGCCAACCGACGGCAGATCCCCAGTTACATTTTTTAGAGGGCAACACGTACCGTAAACCGCCCTTGTAGCATGTAATGCTAAGCTAAAACTCCATTGGAAGATTTTTTAAGCCTATAGTCAGTTCAAAGATAGAACCATTTTGGAACTAAAACACCTTAGAACCAGGGCTGTTACATCCGAGTCCGAACTCGAACTCGATTTCGGACTCAAGTCCACTTTTCCCCAGGGTCGGAACTGACCTTGAATGGGAGGTCATGGGATCGGAATTAGCCCGCAATGGGCTTAGCTGGACTCGGGCTCGGAACCAATTCCAGTCGAGTCCACAAAGACAAAACTTTCATTAATGTTACCTAGTGTCACGGAGAAGGAGGAAGCAAAATTTTTTAGGTTCACCCTCCACCTGAACCTTGTACTGAGCAAGGCTGTTCATTATATTCATTGTATAAAAAGCGAAGGCCGTGCTTGGATGTGAGCTAAAGATACTTTGCCTATGAAATACATTAAGCTGGAGAATTATGTCTGGGTATAAAAAAGGACACTAGCGGATCTATGGCCTTTGTTCTGGGAGGGGCCAAACTGATGATACAGTGGTATGGGGAGGGTTTCCCCTCCCCTTTGGAAAACTTTTCTATAAGTGAATGCCCTCAGATGAGATTTGGAGTGCAACAAAAATGTACAATTGTGATGTTAATTTTCTTCTAAACGATTTCGTTTTCGTTTTTTGGCCTACCTTTGGGTGGGGCCATGGCCTCCTTTGACCCCGCCTTGGATCCGCCAGTGGGCAAGAGAATTAGTCCCGTATACTTAGTGATGGGGGTTAGCAAAGAAAAAACAGCGTTAGAATTAGCAGGTGAAAGGGGGCTTGTTATAAAGCGCTCTTCTTTATGATATAGGGAGCACACGCGTAGAGAGTTTTTATGCTAGAGAGAGTAAAAGAATAGATTCTGTTAAAGAAAACAGAACAGTTTCTCCTCTGCTAAAGAGAGCAGTGGGTTTTCGTATTTTGCTAAAGAGAGCAAATGCCAAGTTTTTCTCCGGCTGAGGAGAGTTGTGGTTAAATGATTATTGCTACACTCCAGAATAAACCAATTCAAGAAAGTTCTTGAGTTGTAAGTATATTTTATTTTATTTTATTGTAGAATTTCTCTGGGTCTGAAATATGCAGCCAAGATATTAGACGGTGTGGGTTGATAGTTTTTAATTGTATAGTTGCCTGAAGTTTGAGAAGGTTGATTAAGGGTAGCCACTACTGTAGTAATAACCTAACTGCTTACGACCACGGGCTAGCAGAGAACATTGTATTAAAAATATTTTCTAAGTCCTTTAATGCTCAGTCCGTTTGAAATGTGTGTGTGTGATGCTAACAGAAAAGAAATAGATTGTACCACCTAAGAAGTATAATTTTATACTAGTCTAGATATTGTATATGAATTGAAGAGAGAAAGGTTTGTGGTATTAAAAAATGTAAATGTGAGTGGGGAAGAAATTTTAACGGAAAATGAGTCAATCTCTAAAACGCGCTAATTTGTATGATATTTCTAAGGTTAACAGAAAAATGTGGAAATACGAAGAGTTATTTAGATGAAGTTTACCATCGATTTTGTGTGTTTATTGTGTGTAGGTACATATAGGAGAATACTACGATGTTTTTTTGTTTTGTTTTGTAGGGTTTTATTTTGTGGGTTTTTAGTACTCAAATAAACCATTGGAAGTTACAACACAGAGCTGTAGTAGAATTTTTGGCCTTCGTTGTAAGTCTTCATACACCCCACTCGGTACACCTAGGCATTATTATTACTGGGTATACAGTTTAACAAGAAAATGGTCACAATCAACTGAAGTACAGGAGTCAGCCAGAGTATGAAATTGGCTCCTGAAAGTTCCCATTTTTATCATACCTGTAATTGTAAACAGTATAAAAAGCATTTGTATGGGACGCTACATTGCCAAATGGCCGGACTCGGAATTGGCCCGGAATAGAAAAATCTGGAAATGAAATAGGTTCGGAATCGGGGGTACTGGACTCGGAATTAGCCCAAAATGGTGGCCACTGGAATCGAAATTGGCCCGGAAGTGGGTTAGGTGAACTGGGTTACAGCCCTGCTTAGAACAATAAACATTCTCAAGGAGCAAGGATGTCACTTCTCCACTGGGAAACATCGTCTACCATTAGACTCGATCAAAAACAGAAACATTGCTTATCAACGACGATTCTTCAGCATATAATCAATTCAACATTTTACCAAGCTTCACCAAAGATACCACTATCTTGCATCCAAACTACCTCACATAGACAAATGTTTCTCAGGTGTAGGGGTGTAAATCCCCCTCTTGCCTTTCACTCAGCCAAAACGGAGCAAATTCGCTTACTAATGACATTTCCTAAACAAATTATTATTGCAAAGCTTTGCCAAAGAGAGCACCAATTTGCACCTCATCCAGCTTACATATAAATGCTACCCTCTTTTCTCATTATCCTCCCCAGGATGACACCCTTACACGCATGATAAAGAAAGGGACACCTGGATGTCAACTATCTTTAGGCACGGTTCTTGGTGCTTCACTTAGTTTCATGAGCCGCCCTTCCATATTTTATCCAACCTACGGCTCTAAAATGTTTCGTGCTGTTGATGCTCAAGCTACCCATCTTTTTTCCTACACAATGACAACAAAAAACCAAGTAAAAATATTTAAAACATACTGGAATATATGATTCATTTCATTACGACTTTTTACCTGAAAGCACAACAGATATTTCTCTCTCTTTGTGGAATGCAACTGTGGCTTTTCCTGATGCACGGCAGTATAAGGTAACGCTCCGTCCAACTGACGTTATTTCAGAGTCATATTCAGCTTGGATGGATACGTTAAAAGTATCAGTGTTTTTGTTGACGGATGTTTTAATGTTAAATAATCTCACAAGGTTACTGTCATCCGAAATTATTTCGAGTTGCACCGCCGGATACACATATAAGACGTGACATGATAGCAGACCCTTAGATGCTTTGATTTCACACAAGCTATATTCAGTGCCACACTGTTCAACAATGATGTAAAGTGGGGAAGGGGGTTCTATGAAGAAAAGAAAAAATGAATTAGAAAAAACATTTTGAAGGTAATATAAAATTTTTATTCGTTTTTTTTTAAACAAATGATTTTTTGTTAGCATACACTACGTTATATCTTTCTCATGAGTTCTTTTTCGTAGAAACATGTTCAACTAAATCATCTATAACATATACGCTTAAGCAAGTATGCGTATAATTATTGGTTATGTAGCTTATTTCTTACAAATCCTAATAAAGACTGAGATAAAACCATACTCACTTAAAATAGTAACGTTGTAAAACGTAGTACGTTGACTGTTTCCATTACTTGCAATACATACGTAGATCCCCTTAAGACTCCTATTAGCTAAAGTGAAGGACAACGAGCCTTTCAGTATTGAGACTGACATTGAGGACGCTATATAACCACTATTACTATCGAAGTATGTATATGCCAGATCATGAAATTCGGGTTGTGTATAATTTGGAGAAAATTTCCATAGAAATATAAAATCGGTCTCCTTTGGATGTATCCTGCAAGGTAATCTCCTATTTGAGCCCTCAAGCAAATCTACGGAAATGATATCTCTCTCATAAAAAGGCAATAATCCACGGAAATCATCAACTATAACTGTACTCAGTAGCCGTTGCGAATCAGACGAAGGCCACTTTGCCTTACATAATAACACTTGAAGCTCATTTTCTGGGAGAGCTGACATGAGCAGCAAGGAAATGGTTGGAAACGTAGCGAGTGCATTCACTTCTGACACTTTAGTCGTCTCTGACCAAATAAGCATTGGATGCAGACTTGCTTGCTTATCCAAAGAAACTTGAGTGTGCCACATTAATTCAGCGCTGGGTCTAACATTGTCTAGCCTGCATATGAGAACTTTTTCTCTCTTGTACTCAGTGAAGCACAACTTATCACCGTCGCAAACATTTATCAAGGGGCGCTGTTGGGCAGGCGGTACTGTGGGGTATGAGAAACAGAAAATTACGCTCATACAGAAGTGATAGAGACTGATATCTTTTTTAATTAGAAATGAGCTGATTGGATATTGAAGGTCAGTCTAATCATTGTTCAACACATAAGTAGATAATTGAAACAAATGCAACATTGTAGCTAATTATCGATGCAAAGTTTACTATGATCATGTAAAAATCATATTTCCTAACTCTAAAGTAAAAACTAATAGCCACATTCCATCTGGTGAGTAATGTGAACAAAAGATGACAACATATTTGGCACTTGACCTGCAAACTGTCATAATAGAAGATCAACTCACTACAAATAAGTGAAGATTTGAACTCGGCTATGGGTAAACGAATTCCAAAACTGTTTGCAAATACCGGCCACACAAACTATCCTAACGAAACGAGGATACGGAAACATACACTTCCTTTCTTGCACAATTATTATGATAACAAGGAGGCAATCTTTAAAGTCGCAAATCTCATCTCCTTCAACTTCATACATGTTTTTCAGATTTCTCTTTTATCTTAAAGTTTTATTTTTCGGATGGAAGTGGAGGGTGAAAAGCAAACATTACCTCCAAAGTACTTCCTCTTCCCCACGTCTCTTGATGGGACACTATGACTTAACGTAACCAACCTTTCAACCTTCAGACCTCTACATCATGAGTCTGTCATGCGTGCATGTTCCCGTTCTATAATTGCTAAAACGGACAAATACTACACATGATCTAAGCCAAAAGGCCGAGAAGATCATAGTAGACTGTTGAAACGCTTTCTTCGTAGCTCTTTCTTGTCATAAGAAACATTTTTTTCAAGTTCCAAAATGTAGCCTAACTAAAGTATACTAAATTTACCAGAACTAAATCCATTTCATGTTGAGCCCCTTGTAAGGTTAAGCCATACCCTCTGTTGTATTTAAGTATTTGCAGCATACAAAGTGCACGGTCTTACCATATGGGTGGCCATTTCAACCATATAAACCAGAAACCCCAAAGTATTAGTGATTCCTTGCTGAAAGGTAATGGTTTGTTGCATTGAGTCGGTTCATCCCTCAAATTTACAACTCATTTTGTAAAGAACGTTTTCACAACTTGACCTCTGCAGACCTTATATGAACCTTACCAAAAAGTGAATAACAAAAAGAACACGTCCTAGGTGAAAATCGTACCCGTAAACGTCCGCATGAGAAACCGAGCTCTAATCTACTACACCATCAAAGAACTCGTTGAGCATATAGTATTTCTAATCATGCCATAGTCACAGCATTTTTTCACGTGTTCAATTAATTAAGTAATTCAAATTAGAATTATTACTGTAACAGTTCTGCTTTTAAAAAAATAAATGTTTTACTCTACAATTTTATCTTTGGAATGATACAAAAAATCAGTCTTAACTTTTCGTTTGTAAACAAAGGCCGGTCACAATTTGGAGGTACCGCCCACTGTCTACTAAGTTACCGAGGTTTTCGTAGTTTCTCGCCTTACGACCTCTGATGACCTTCGACTTCCAACAATCCCGTCGGCTTCTCTTTCTCTTAAAGCAACACATCTGTAATCAAGTATGAAAAGAATCCATCATACCTGTCTTGAAATACTGTGTTTTTTCAAGGTTTTCGGTGTTTGACCCCTGATGACCTCAAACGACCTTTGACCTTCACTGAAAACAATAGGGTTCTTTCTTTCAATATGATAAAGGTATATACCAAGTATGAAGATTATTTATCACTGGTATCTTGAGATATCGTATTTACAAGCAGTTCTTAAGAATTTCGTATTTTAACCTCCGTTGACCTCAGATAAGTTTTGACCTTTACCAAAATCAATAGAGTTTATCTTTTGACAATTAAGCATTTACATGCCAAGTATGAAAAACATCCATGTTTCCTACCGCGAGATATCGTGTTTACAAGGTTTTCGTCTTTTTACCGCTGGTGACCTCACATGGTCATTTGAACTGCACCAAAAACGATGGAGATCTTTCTCTTAATACAATAATTTTATGTACAAAATATGAAAATTATCCATCATTTCTATTTTGAAATACCGTGTTTACAAGCCAAGCGTCACAAACACACATAAATACATACACACACAATCGCCGGCGTGATTGCAGAGATTCTTTTTTTCTCCGGCAAGGAATCAAAAGCTTAATGAAAATTTGGAAGTTTAGGGGTGGCGGAAACTTAGAAAACATTTTGCACCTTATAGATATTTGGAACAAAAGTGCCTTTGCCTTAGAACATCTTAATATAAACCTCACCCCTAGAAATCATCGCGCTCTCTCGATGTTGTCTTTACCCCTCCCCTTTAACGCTTTGTCCGTCTACTTGTCATGTTCTCCCGGCTACAGGCCTGGAAAAGAACCTGGTTGTAACACAATAACAGTGTACAATGGTACATGCACTGTAACAGAAGTTTTCCGAATCACGCAATGTACACGCAGAGTACAGGTATAAGGAAGACAAATGTTGAAAACTGTACGTTTGCAGAGGTTATTATATGACTCACCAGTGACTATAAATTTCACTTTAAGTGAGAATACTTCCTCTTTGGATGATAGAAAAGTTACTATATAGTTTCCTTCACTTTGATTTTTTACTCTCTCGATTACAAGAGAACCATTTGTCGAAATGTCAAAATCTTCATTGTCCTTCACAGTATTCCACTTTTCATCATTTCTTTCGTGAGAAATGAGCCTGGTGGAAAACTTCTCATCCTGTTCGTAATACCAGTACACAGCTGAAACTTGCAATGGGAAATTACACAGTATATAACCACGTGTTCCGATCTGAGAATACTGCGGAGTCATGCAGGCAGGCGACTCATCTAAAAAATTGCGAACAGAAACATAAAGAATTATTTAACGTTGTTTGAATGTTCTTTACTTTTCAATGTTTTCGTAACTAAGGCTAAAATTTCTCCAACCTTTGTTCGACATTCGGCGTGTAGCATGATAGTATGTCTGGTTATCTCCATTAACGGATTGCAGATTAACAATACCGTTACTTAATCATTTGAAGCAGAGTAATATGTAACTACCATCGCCATTACATAAGACAGTCATGCTCTGTAGGCTGTAATTAATAAAATTATGCACTAAATTAAAATAGAACAGAATGATAGGAGGAAAATTGACAGAGGTTGAATTGGGGTGTGGAAGGGATAAATCATGGCTTGCCGTTAAATGACATCTAAATATTTCTGAAGGGCATCTAATTCTTTCTCCCATGCGTAAGTGGAAACAAGGAGCCGTTAGAGTATATGAAACTGGTGTACTTTAAAGCTTAGAAAAATAAATAAACTCTCAGCGATAAATGTTGGTTATAGACACTTACTTGGCTGAACGTTTACACGAAAAAATCCAAACATGTCTTTCAAACCGTCACTCGTCATACAATAATATGTCCCTTCATCCTTTCTTCTTATAGGTTGAAATTTAAGTGTATCAGTACTCGTAATTATATCATATGATAAACTTCTGGTAAACTTATACCGGTAGCTTCCGTCGAAATATGAGTAAGCGAAGGTGTGAAAATCATCAGACTCTTTGTTTTTTTTTCTTCCACACTGATATTAACGATGATTCCATATTGCCACAATTAAATTTATGATGAACGTTCTCCGTTAAAAGTTTTGTCGTTACTTTATCCTCGTTATAAAATAACGTTTCCTTTGTGTTGTCAACTACAACCGTGGCTGATAAAGTCTTGCTATGAGAGGAAGACCAAGTTGCTTCACATGATAAAAATTGTAACATACGCCTGGGAAGATTTGACATCGAGACTGTTGCAAAAGCTAAAAGCGTAGGAGATTCAACATGTTGTGAAAATTTTAATGAATTAACGACTTCTTTTCCACCATAGTAAAGTCGATACCATTCTAATTTTGGAGGTGGATTTACAGTACCAAAGCTGCAGGTAATGTTTTTACTCTCTTCATATTCAGTCAAACAAAAAAGCTCATGACCACAAGCTTCTATCTCAGGATGTTTTCCTTTGGAACTCCCTGCATGTGGTTAAAGAGGATCACAACAAATGAACGTCGTTTTAATACGTTTGTAAGAAGCCATTTAAATCATTTAATATGTAATGTTAGACTGAATGCCGTCCGTTTTTTTTAACTCAGTGGATATTTTCCATCTTCCTAAGATTATATTTTTAAAATAAGTCAACAACTTGCAGATAAAAACCAACTGTCATAATTCATGGATAAAAGTCAGACCTATAACAAGTGGCGTATAGAGTAACTGTTTGTGGCCCCTGCCAGAAGACGCCCCTCTATGCAAACCATAATGATTAAAACATGAGCCATTTTATTAACTTAAATTTAGTTAACTCAAAATAAATGACTTAAGCTCCTTTAAGTAGAGAAAACTATGAATTCCTTTGTCAGGGACATTCAAGATGCAACGCGCAAGTTATGGGAAGTGTCATTTCTGAGATATTTCTAGCAAACATGTTCTGTTTGCGCTACATGCCGACTGACGAATACTACCAGCTTCAAGAAAAGTACGGTGTTTGATTCAGAGAAAAACATTTCTTATTTTTAAAATCAATATTTATAGATACATGATGATAGATAATGCAAAATAAGGCAGAACGATAGCTATCCTTTCAAGAAATAAGGTTGTCATATAAAAAAATAGTTATTTGATGCTCAAGAATAATGTGTTGACCCAAACTTTCAAAACTTCCAATGATGTAACTTCCGTAGCTCTTGAAATGCCTAACAATTTGAGAAGATAAAGCTATTGCTGGGGTTTTTTTGGTGAACTGAATGCTTTAATAATGATGAAACCTATTTTGTATGCCATATTTTAGCATTTTAAACGCAAGATTCCCTTTTAATTTAAGGAGATTGAAACAATTACTTTTCGTGAAGTCGGAGTCTGGGAGCCACTTGGATTCCTAGAGGACCTATGATATCATTGACCTTACTGGCACTCAGAGGGTAACGAGGCACGGGGCTAATGATCGCTCCCAATCCTACCCTCGGGACCACCTTGCAGTTAACGTCCCAATCCGACGGAAGAGAGTGTATCTCATGTCTTGAGCCACCCCAAAGACTTTCAGGGGTGGATGCCCTTTCTCCACTGCTCGACAACTGAACTGATCGTAGATCTAAATGGTACTTCATTAATTAGGAATGTTCTTGAGCCGGACAATAACAGTAATTGTATTTTTCTTCATCAACAAGTCGGAGATACCTCTGCACTACTGCGAAAAGCACTACAATAGAACCATTTGGAGTCGTTCGGGGATATCTCAAATGCAGGCTAACCCCACCAACTATCAGTAGTTCCCGTAAAAACCAACCTGATAAGGGGCTCGTCCAACAAAAGTTTTACTGCTCTCATAGTTTAAATATGACCCAGATAACAGGCCACCATATTTCAGTCATCATTTGAAAAAACGGTGATTTTGAATTTCCCATGCAGGGCACTTAAAGTTCAGATAATTCCAAACATTTCCATTTAGGAAACGAAATTCTACTCTCCTCTTACCAGTTGTGATGAGATAAACTTTAAATGTATTGGTTCTGTCACTAGCATCTAATGACAGCACGTCATAATTGCCCTCGTGATGCAAAGAGACATTTCGTATAATCAACGATCCATTCTCAGCGATATCGAATCTTTCCGAAGTGTAGCCATAACCATTCTTTTTGTAGCTTTCAAGTGAAGCCAACAACGATGGGCTTCCATTTAAATTCTTGTACCAAAATATCTGCGAGGTCGTCGGTGCAAATAAACACGAGATGAGCCCAACTTTTCCAATTTCAGGGAATTGAGGCGTTTCACAAAAAATCTGTAAATCTGAATAAAATAAAGTTACATTCAAGCAGTCTGAAATCTACGGCTGTAAATTCCTAAAATGAGCAGAGAAAAATTGAACTAATTTTTGGTTCCAAGTTCCAAACAAAAACATCGGATGGCTTTTATCTTAGGTCACAAGACTTAGCAACATTACACATTCTTCTAAATATTTAATTTTACAATACGTTTCATACAAGCGCCCTCTCCCATGTAACTATATATCTTTGGTACAAATGGCAACCGTAATAGATTCCAACAAACTCACCTTCACCTTCTTCAAGTGACTGTTTGGTAATAAAGGCAATTACACAGACGAAAAGTCCCACGCATTGCCAACTTCCTGTAAAATTGTAAGTAAGAACATTATCACACCGACAAATTCTTAAAATTGCCAAGCGATATGAGTTCGGCAAAATTATGTATTACTTTGTTCTATTTTAATTATTTGTGGGACATTTTCTTATCTTGTAAGTTCAATCCTATAGGTTTCTGTGAGTACATCACTGAAAGAGTACCACATGCAAAGAAAATCATGGTGGGTACTTTTGCCTCATAGACAGAAGCACCAACTTTCCCATGATGGTACGCATATGCTACCAGGATGCGAGCTGGGCGATTAAAGGGCGTACATATTTTTCAAATGTTTGCTTATCTACTAAAGTCGCAATTAAAGTTGTAATATATCCTTCCGAATCGCAATATTCCCCCAATGAACATATTAAATTACTCCCCGTTACGAAAGTTAGGTCTCGGGGTATTGAAGGCACCGCACTTGTCGGGAAAATTTTCCAGTTTCGTAGCAGAGCGTTAGTGGGTACGACAGAGCATGTAGTCCGTACATGTTTACATTATTTTGCTCTCAAGACATACGATAAAAAAAACCCGTGCCTTACACACTTTTCTTGCTTTTATGATCATTCAATGAATTTATTTATGCCATAGCCAAGCAAAGCGAAAGTATGGATTTAATTGTAGGTTTGTAAAAAATAAAACAAGGGTTTGAAGAAAGTAAAAATACGGGTGGGTTCCAATCTGAAGGCATTAAGCTCCCTTAAAAGAAACATTCGCCGATTTTCTCTCGAGAGAATTGTGAGTACGGGTGCATCTCGCTGTCACTTATCAGTAATTGTCAGCAGGTACTGGTAAGTCTGGACTTACTCAACTCATTCACCTTCTAACTCAATGCGTGCTGCAGGAGTTAGGGTTACCTCTAGAACTCCGCTTGAATTCAACGATACCTGTAAGTTCTTTTGTTTCAGAAACGTTCAGCATTACCGTTTTTTTTTTTCAAATCACCAATTTGTAAAAATTGATACATCACTCTTTTACCCTGCCTCATCACAACCCTTACCGATAAGACACATGAAGCCTGTAAATTTTACGATATGTGTATTTGGATGTGTGTTGTGGCAGTCAGTCAGAGAGTGAAAAGTACTAGCGATACTACACAACCTTTGCGGGGCGCCAACTTTAGTTATAATATCCTCTGAAAATACTCCATTAATAAACTCTTTTTAAACCCTGAGAGTAAGGAAGTCTAACACCCAATTGCTCAAGGGAAAGATGATCCCATAGTCACAAATTTTATCTATTAAGATGAGCCGAGGAAAAGTGTTAGACAGGGCCTGGGGCCCTGTGAACTCATTTTGTGGGGGCCATACTAGTTCAGTACGAAAAATTCATACCGAATAACTCGGGATAAAGACGGAAATTGCATCTTACACTGTTTAATAGCAGAAAATTGAAAGGGTAGGACTTGAAGATTTTGTCAACAAAAAGTGCCCCTCCATCGTACAGCTATAGTAAATTGATGATATGAGAACTATTTGAAACACAAAGTAATACTACAACGAAGTAATCAACCTTCTGGTGAACGGAGGTCTGTAGATTACGCAATTTGAATATTTCTTAATCCTTACTGTGATCATAACTACGGTTTCAAAGAACCAATTGAAACAATTGTTGGAAGACACCAGGGGCGGGATTTGAATCTGAAAGTCAGAATGGATAAACCCGGATGGACTGCCAAACGACGTTGGGAGCGCGAAGCCTTCCCCAACGGCGTGGGGTATAAGGGCCCACCCCAGGGCCTGTGATGGGTTTTGGAAATAGCAATTTACTCAAGCTGTACTACAGAGAGCAATAACAGGCAATTTTACCTAAGGGTTTCTACGCACAGCAGTACAACAGTACTAATTTGACATCAATTTATAGTAGGCTCATGCTAGGAGTGACGAAACATTTAGCAAGAAATGCGATTCCCTATACATAGGTCGGATTTGGGATTTTGTTTGCAAGGACCAGGATGCATTTAATAAATTATTTAATAATTTCAGTGAACTTACTTTAAAGCTTTCAGTCACAAAAGTGAGGGGCGTAGGAGACGCCCATGCTTTAAAAGAAAGTTTATGGTGCCAGACAAAATTTTCAATTGTGTAATTCAGCTTCCTCTGAAGGGTGAGCGTAAAGCTGGGCAGAGAAAAAGTTTAATAGCATTTCCATGGTATTTCATGAAATGTTCAAAACAGGCTATTGAAACTTATGTCATACTTTCGCTGGTCTCGCTTCCCTTCGCTCATTGTATTTGTTATATTTGTTTTTTAATCTCTGGGACAAGTGCGGTGGAGTAAGTGATCCCTTCCCCTGTAATCCCTCCCATGGCGGACAGCACCCAGGAATTCTCATCGTGTGAGGGATGTGAGCAGAAAACAACAGCAGTTGTAGGTTAAAAGTACAAAGCCAATAGCTATCCACCATGGGAACATTCGTGTTACAATAATTAAAGGTCTTCCCGGGACCTATTTTTGGATTTTCTTATGGCAGTCGGTAAAACATCATGAGAGACGGTGTCATGAACCGTAACATCATCCCCAAACTTTTAATTTGCACTTAATGTGGATTCCTTGTTTGTAGGGCCCCTAGATGTGGGGGCCGGGTGCACGTACACCAGTTGCTCCGCCCTTAATTCGCAACTGCACTTAAATGATGATGGAAACTACAAATAAAACTCTAACAAAGTGACCAGTGCTGTGACCGAGATTTTTCGTACACGAAGAATAGAGAAACAGGATTATATCGTCTACAGAACGATTTTCTTTCTATGCGAACTGCAGAGGGCTTTCATGTCCTGTGATAAATGGACGTTACTTTGAAAGGACAAGCCGTTCCAAAGTTTTCATAGGAATCGACGTCAGGGTTACAGGTCAAAGGTTGTAACAAAGTAAAGGCAGGGTTTTTAGGAACAGGAACCAAGTGGAAAGTTTTCGATGAAACTGGAACACAATGAGTGAGCAGGGACATGTTGAAATGTGATGATTAACATATAACAACTGTTTATGGCACAATTTCAGAATTTTCCTCGAATACAATCAAGACCAAAAGCTTTGCTGGAATTCATGGTTTTTTCCCGAGGGCATCAGTTTATGTAAATTCGATTTTTTCGACTTATCAATACTACTAATAGCCTATGGGAAATACGCCGAAGTTTAGCTGAATAATAATTATCATCAAATCTAGCACAACATTTGTTCATTTCAATAGGCATAGTTTCTGTACTAACCGTACATCGTTCAAAGAAATTCCTTTATTTTTCTTCTGCTTCTAACCAGTTACACTTTACATACTCTTCCAAACGTTACTAGTGTCATTTGATTTGAAATAACTTTCTCTCTAGTCCTCACAATTGTCCTTAGCTTTTCACGCTTTAAATTCAGATTTACCGATTTTAGCTGTTCTCAGATGCCATCTCTAAAGAAGACCCTTTTCTCGTTATTTACTGTTTTCAGTTCCGATGGAACACAGGGTTTATTGTTGGGATAAATGGTCACCGTTTACCTTTCAACTACGTAATCTTTACAAAAAATAATAGGTCAGGCAATCTATCCATTTTCACTCAACTTGGAACAAATTGCAATAATTTTTTCACCGCAATGCTTTTCTGTTAAGTTCTCCAAAACAATATACTTACAGTTCTACAGAATTCTTAAAGGGGGAAGTATGCCTTATTTGCATAAATCCAAAATGACCGCTCAATAGGTTCAAAACTTTGCCATTATATATGAAATGCCATGGATAATTGATAGTTGTCATGCTTGGTATATAGATTTTATCATATAAAGAGAGCGAACCGTATTGTTTTCGTAGGGTCAAAGTCTTTTGAGGTCATCAGAGGTAAAAAACCGAAAACCTTGTGAACAAGATATTTCAATGTCAGAAGCACGTATGTTTTTCATACAATATGGGTGCGTTATGGAAGTATGGGTTTTGGTAAGAGCGAAGCTTATCAGACAGAGGTCATCAGAGGTGAAACTACAAATATTGTTCGATTAGCACTAAAATTTCACATCAATCACATTACAAAAACCACTTGCTGTTGCCTTCGCAGCAGGTGTCGAATATGTAGGCCTATACGCCCTTTTCATGTACGTACTTTTAAAGTTAGTATTGCGAGTTTAGCCAATATAGGTGCAGGAGTAATATTAACGCCCATCGGGCGACCATCTTGCTGCCGTCTTAAAGACGGTAAAAATATTAGTGTCACGCTTTCCTACGAAAGGTCAACGATTTTGCTGTCTGAAGACTTTTAGCTCGAGTCTTCTGATACATTTTGACCCCATGATACATTGCATGTTTAACCACAAAATATCTGAGACGACAAAACTTGGAAAATACATGTGAGAGATTAGTTTGGAAAGCTTGCAGATGGAAGAGACGATTTTATAGTTGAAAGGTTTCTATTGAAATTCATTTTTTGATTGAAGTTTGCCATTGACAGTTTTTGTTATAGTGTATTCAGGCCACTCTTAAAACTAAAACTGAAAGTTTTACACAAAAAAGTCAGGCAGAAAGTCAATATAAGTAGACTATTCATATTCTTCAATTTGTAATCAATCATTTGAAATTCAAATGAATTAGCAAAAGTCGTTCACATATTCGCATATTTACAGGACAAGGACTTTCAAAACTATAAAGATTAAATTCATAGTCTTTCTGAATAAAAATTGATAAGGCCTGTCACATGCATTGTTAAACCCATTTCTTTTCACGACGAGGAAACTGAATGTTTTTCATAGTCAGTATTTTGCCGTTCGCCCAGAAGAAACGGCCGTTTTCTGTTCGCAGAGTCGTCAAAAGATAAAGTTACCGCTGTTGGCGAAACAATATGAATTTTCAGGGAAGCAGGTGCTTATGTGAAACCAAATTTGATGGATACAATTGAAAACAAATTACCGTGCTTGTGTCACTACCCAGTCAGCCGATTTTTGATTCCTTGTCGAAGGCTCAAGGCATGTGAAGGTGTGTATGTATGTGTGTTTATGAGGTTTGGCTTGTAAACACGATATCTCAAGACAGCAATGGATGGATAATTTTCGTACTTGAAATATAGAATTATCATATTAAGAGACAGAGATCCCTATTGTTTTTGGTGGAGGTCAAACGTCATGTGAGGTCACCAGAGCTCAAAAACTGAAAACTTTGCAAACACGATATTTTTAGGTAGGAAGCAAGGATGCTTTCCATACTTGGCATGTGAATGCGTCATAGTCAAAAGATGAATCCTATTGGTTTTGGTAAAGGTCAGAGGCTATCTGAGGTCATGGGAGTTAAAAATACGAAATTGTTAAAGACTGCTTGTAAACACAGTATCTCAATATAGCGATGATAGAGAATCTTCATACCTGGTATAAAATTGAAACATATTAAGAGGAACAACCTTCTTGTTTTCAGTGGAGGTCAGAGGTCATTTGAGGTCAACAGATGTAAAAACCCGAAAACCTTGAAAAAACACGATATTTTAAGACAAGGATGATGGATCCTTTTCATACTTGGTATAAAGATGCGATACTTTAAGAGAGAGGAAACTCCATGGATTTTTTGAAGGTAAAAAAAGTAAAAAAAAGTAAAAAAAAGTAAAAAGTCATATGAGGTCATCAGAGGTGAATCTACGAAAACCTTGTTAACTAAATAGACAGTGGCCTGAATTTTCTACTGTTCCAAAGGAAAAGTTGTGGAGTAAAACATGTACTTTTCATAAGCGTAACTGTTATAGTAATTCATATTAGCTTATCATGAACACGTGAAATGGATGTTGTGACTATAGCATGATTGGAAATACCTTACGCGGAACGAGTGTGTTGATGGCGTAGTTGATAGGAGCGCGGTTCCTCACGCAGAGGGTTCGTGTTCGAATCCTCCCTAATATACGTTCTTCTTTTAATTTTGTGTTACTCACTTTTTGGTGGGGTTCAAAAGTCACATGAGGTCAGTAGAGGTTAAGTTGAAAATATTGTGAAATGATGTAGTCAAAAAGTATCAATTTGCGGGATGAACACAGTGCAACAAATCATGCATCCCTTTTCAGCAAGAAATCACTAAGCCTTTGGGTGTTCTAATTCTAATTTCTTTTTTGGCTTGGTTTAGGTAGGGGTGCTGTCTGAGGTCCCTACCCCCTTTGAGCAACTATTGCTCATGTAAGGTTGCTTGGATATAAATGTTGCTACACTTTACAAAGCTTTTAATTAACTTATGTTCCAGGAATTCTCACAATGCCATGTCACAGCCGACTAGTGGTACCCGGTGTAGATTTTCCGCTCTTAGAGTTGAACCACTAGGGCAAGCATCAGTTGGTGCATAGTGTATGTCTATTCTTGTCAAGACTGCCTTCCAGATAGGGGAACCAGACCTCTTAACTTCCACTTAAACACTTTTCAGGTTTTTTGCCTTAGAAACTAAGACTTCAAGGAGAAAAGTTAGACTTAAAAACTCAGTTAGGTCAAAAGATAAGTGATTTACTCATGATCACCCCTACATACTACACATAAGCTTATATGTGACCATTTGGATTTGGGGCACAGTTTTTCCCAGAATACCTACGCGTTTCTAAAATTTATCTGAATTTCTACAGATTCTGCAAGAATTTTGGGGTTTTCCCAAATAAAGAAAGGCATTTTCCCCTGCCCCCCCCCCCGCCCACCTCACACGCCTATGATACTTCTTTGGAATCGGAATTGAAAACCGTGAACGACTTCCTATCTACCTCACTGAGCAGACTCTGTTGCTCAGCTCCTCAGCTTCCCAAACCACCGTCCGCTAAAGCGAAGAGGACTGTGTCCAATTTTCGACGCAAACTTCATTACCATAATATGGACCTATTCATGTACTCTCTCATTATTCATGCTACTGGTTTTCAGTGAGTGTTTGGTGGTAAACTGAAGGCCTGGACTGAAGCATGAGAAGTGATATTGTTACTGTGTTGTATAACCAGCCATGCAGCAGGTACTACCTGGGAGTGGGTATTACAATGACATACCAACTTTGTGGGTGGGATTGGCTACCGCATGATTTCAACCTGACCAGATGTTGCCTTCTTGTGAATATTCACGAATATTCAACCAGTCTCGAGGCCACATATTTCTATGAATATCCAAAAGAATTTGTTCGGTGTCCACTTTGGCAGGCGTTTGGGATATGACTGAACAAGGAATATGCCGTACAGCCTGCTACTTATGCAACTTCCTATCCGAACCTATACTACTCACTACACAGTAGGCTACTAACCTTACATAAGTTAGTTAATAGCCTACCTTGCGGTGCGTGCTTGCAAGTTTACAGTACAACGCTTTTCGACGATTGTATCTTTCTATAATTTGCCGTTTGTTTGAGGCCTTAAAACCACATTAGTCCCTGACTTCGGGCCGAATCTACAAATGTTGGAGCCCTGGGTACGAACCTATGTGGGGGTCCCTCGGACAGTCCTTTGGCTCTTTGAAAGAACTGACATCGTTGAGTTTGGCTATACGCGAAAACCCTCTGTAGCGGCTGGTCGCTCTCATACAGACCGTAAATGTTCAACAATTTTAGGCTAAAAGCCAGATGTATCATCGGAGTGGTATATCCATGATTTTCCTGAGAAGAGCGGGGTAGCGGGGGGGGGGGGATTTTAGATTGTCAAGAGCTACTGATGCAGGGTAGTGGCCTGAGGGTGAAGTTTTAATTTTTCAGGAAAGGGTAACAAGGTTCAGTTTGGGTGCATTTTAGCTGTTGAAATTAATTACTTTGTATAGCAGAACCGTAATGAAAGTAAAAATGTAACTGAAACTGAGCTGGACCTAGCCATAAGCCGTTTGGGAAGGTTTTATTTCAAAAACCAAATGCCCAAATTTTCAGACCTTGCTCAGATGTCATGTTGAGTAAAGTGAAGCAAAACAAAGTGTGATGTCGGAGGGACTAAGATTTGTCGAGAAAGAATAGGGTAAGGGGGGGGGGTAAACTCTCGGACCAATTGGCATAGAAATTCAGGCGTGGATCTCGGTTTTGAGCAAAGAGGGACACTTTTGTGACTTCGGTAAGCAATGAAGAACAGTACGTGAGCGGAACGCCACCAATAGTTGGCACGAAGCGCGAGAAGATTTTGGACGGAAACAACTCCATGATCACCAGTATTGGCACTTCCCAGACACTATTTGCCGGAGCATGGAGCGACATCCCAGGGTTGTATATAACTGATTTTTTTCATTTGTTTCTTCTGTGGGCCAGTAAACATTTTTCCCATAGTTTCAAGTTATTTAAACTCGAATGTAGTTCCTTTGATGGGAGAGATTCTAGTTTGTGATAAAGAGTTTGGATAAAAATGCGGTTTTTGAAGATGAAATAAGTATACACCGTGGCATAATATTGAACACATACAATCATTACAATGGTATTCGACTTGTGAATCTTCTTGCCGCAATTTCTATCCAATCAATCCCAAGGGCGGCGATTTATTCTCAATATTGGGGGACATGACCCCATTTTCAAATAATTTACTGTGTGAAAACTCAAAGTCAATGGACGATTTCTCAAATATTGGGGAACATGTCCCCCTGTCCCCCGTTATCGCCGCCCATGGGCAACCCCATAGAGCAGGTTGTAGGAACTAGGACCTTTTCTACGGTCAGTCCGTATGTGGTGTTTACAGAGATGTATACGTATGTTCTACACTTCCGTTGTTAGTTGACCACGTCAGAAAGGTCATCAACGCATGCGCAGATATTATCTTTGAACTGCATTCTTAGCAGCAAACAGGCTCAGGCCTATTGCCTATGAATGAATGAATGAATGAATGAATGAATGAATGAATGAATGAATGAATGAATGAATGAATGAATGAATGAATGA
>WURT03478730.1:0-22037 GCA_009936505.3 Holothuria glaberrima | reverse complement strand
GTTATAAGTAGTGAAAAGAGGTTGCAATTTATTGTAAGAGGAAATCTGCATCTTTTAATACCTGAATGAATCAATGACAGTTTATGACCTTTAACCCTTAAAACAGGTGCTAGTGTGAATAAACATTACAGTTATACAATTTCTGCAACCCTATATAATTTTAACTGGTATCAAAGCTTACACAACTATATTCATTTCATGGGCTGAGAACTATTTTGTCCCAAAAAAGCAAATTTTCTATTAGAATGGAGGTTGCCCCCACGTAGCCCCCTCCTCTGCCTCCACCCTTAACCGTACAAATACGCCTATTTGCTATAATTTAAATACACATTAAAATCATTGGCACACTGCTGATTTTGGCTGCATCACAAACATGCCAAAGTTTTTCAATTAAAAATGTTACATTGCTAAGACTAGTCTCATTCATTTTCATGCTAGTGTCAGCATTTTGCTGAATTTTGTAGCAAAACTCACTGTTTGTGTTTTCACAGTATTTGTGATCTCATGCTATTTTTCCTATAAATCCAGGTCGTTCTTGTGCCAAATCACCATGTGCTTGCAAATAATAACTATGACAGCATTTTAATGGCGTTTCTTTCAAGACAATAACGAACTGTAGGGTCACACAATCAATGCCGCTATAAATGCTACGAATGCACCTTTTGAATTTCATAACAATATAACATTGACTTACATATTATTCTGACACTAAATGCGTCTATCATAGAATGAGTTCACCTGGTCTCAATATTATTGACTGCATGAAAGTGTTCACTATTTATTTTTTTTTTGTCCTAGCTTTTCAAGATCGTTTAAATAAAACTGATCGAGTTCAAGCTTATTTTAGAGGCACTACTGAAACGATTCAAAGGTTTTTCATCTCTGTTGTGAAAGTGATTGAAGAGACCCACACAAATTTGACATGTTTATAAGCATCCTAATGTTGATTTCTCAGTATTACAAAAGCATACGTAACAAGATGACGAAGTGCTGTAGTATTATTGCTTAGTTGTGGACACATTTTTACAAGTATAGCCAAGCAGGACAAATCTGTGCAATAGGTTTCAATCCTTTCATAACTTTGCTTTACAATGTAAGGCTATGGCTGAATATTGTTGGGAAGTGTTGTAACTTGTGACAGTTATGTTGCACCTTGATAAATGGACAGCAGTTTATAACATATATTGATATGGTAAAATATTTTCAGCACTCCTTTACAAAGTGATGAAGTGGGCTCCATATCAGGGCCACAAATGACTAACTCCAACCTTGATAATATTTGATGATAGGTTTTAATGCAAATACACTGATCATAACTTTCAGCCAAAGGTGGAAAGTTATAATGCCTGCAAAATATGAATTGTTTTTTTTTTTTGAGCCTACAGCTTGGTTAATACTTTCAGTGTAATGCTGAATGGATTTCCAAACCTCACCTTGCTAATATCTAAGTGAGGTATATTAAATTTCCAACCCCACCACTGGAGGTCTATTTTTACCACTTCACCTCAGTTTTATTCCACTTAGGTTGCAAACAATTACAACATGAATTGGGCAGGATAGCAAACAAAACTCTCTCTGTATGCTCTGCATGCTATGGCTGAGGTTTTCTTGAGCTTGATTAAATGTCTATACATGGGATGTTATTTTCTGCCTATCATCAAATTATGCACTAGGTCAAGGAAGGAACTCAAGTGGACATTTTAATACGACCAATTTCACATGATTTAGTTGGGCAACATTTTTGTTTGTTAAGTGGAGGAGGGTTGTAATTTACATACATCCAAAATATGGGTCTTTTATTGAAGACACAATTTCTAACAACTCTGGTGCAGCATAATCCAGATTTTAAATGGAACTGCCCCAAAATCCTCCCACACCCCCTTTTTTTTTTGAGGTTCCTACATCCAGTTTTTTAAGGCTACTCCAACCCTTCTTTTATGCTGCTTCGATACATGCTCCTAATCACCCAGATTCCTAAATAGAACTGGTCTATTGAGGGAGGATCCAATTTGATTGTCCCACCTACCTAATTTCTGTCAAAATTGTTTGTTGGACCTCTTCATGGAGTACAGCTTCCAAAGTTTCTTGACAGAGTGCAGTAGACAGCTGATTCGTTAGCTCTTCTTTTTCCTGCATACGTCTCTCTCTTTCTAATCTAAAAAAATAAAGATTAAATTCTAATTAGTTCACAATGACCTATTTTCCTGAATTACTCCCTCCACCATAACACTGATCCATTTCTATTATTATCATTATAGCTACATGAGAATGTGTAACAACCCCCATCCTCTCGATCATGCCTTCATCCCAGCTTGCAACTTCCATTATTCTTTCTCCTTTCCAATTTTACACTATAATATACTCAAGTAGGCTTTCAAGTGGACTATGGTGATAAGTAGGACAGAGTAGGGTGTGAAGGCTCAATCATGCAGGACAAAAGAAGGACTTTGCAGATAAAAAGTAGGAAAAGAAGGACATCTCAATAAATATAAGACAAGAGAGGAATTCCGTAGACAAAAAAAGAAATTTTGCAGGCTCACATCCATCACTACTTTTCAATCTTGAAAGCATCATAATGTCCTTTTAGACATTTTTTCAGTTATTTCAGTAATTTCAAAATAATATTTTATGCATTTCTTCCAAGCAAAAGAAATAAGAACGAAAGAGCTAAGAACGAAGTAGGAGCAAAGATATAGTCCTCAAAACTACCTGTTGAGGAATCTACTTGCCCTGATACCTCCTATTTACATTCACAACCTCTTTTACCCCCAGTTTTATCTGGCAGATGAAAGATATCTTAGGGGAAGAGAGCTGTCTGGAGGGACGATGTAGATTTATGTTTTTAGGAAAAGAGAAGGAGAGGTACAAGAATTGTTAAAAAATTATGGGTTAGTAGGATACGTATGTGTCATTCTAAAGCCTGAGCCAAAAGATGTCAAATACTCATCCTTGCTGTACTTGGCAATCTCATCACAACCCCTCATCCAATTGTGCTACTTATTTTATCTGAGGTAGCTCCATTACGTTAACCATCCATCCACCCTTTACCCAACAAAACTATCACAACCCCTCAACCAAACTTATTCCTTCTGTACCTGCAGTAACTCCATCCTGCCAACAGTTTCTCCTTGCTGTACTCAGCAACCTTATCATGACCCCTCCACCAATTTTATTTCCTAATTTACCTGTGGCAGCTCCACACTGTCAACCATCCTTCCACCCTGTACCCCAAAAACCTAGCACAATCCCTTTACCAATCTAATTACTTTCTGTTCATGGCAACTTCATCAACTCAACCATTCCTCCAACATGTACACTACAACCTCATCACAGCCCTTCCACCAGCCTTTCTAGTTTACCTGTGGTAACTCCCATCACATCAACCACACCTCTGCTCTGTACCTTGCAACCTCAAAGCCAACTTCTACACCCCCAATTCATTACTCAGCAAAGAGCCACCATCCACAAATCCCCTCCTGTGGACCATACTTCCATTCAATCTTGAAACTCAATCAATATTCCTCCTCTCCAAAGTCATTCATATGATAGAACCTTCACCAACTCTATCTCGTCAAGCATTCCTTCCCTGTATCAAACATACAACCTTAACACCTAGCTGTATTCCATTCAAACCACAGATACTCTGAATTCAAAACCTCTGCCACCTCCTTCCTACTACCAATCATACCCCCACCCTACTTCTTGCCCTCATTTCTACCCCTCTCCTCTAGTTTTACCTCTTATGTTGAATTTCCAGTTCATTCTCCTGGTGTACCTCAGTCAGCACTGTCTGAGAGATATCTCCCATCAAGGGAGTGGTAGTCTCCACCAGAATATTTTCAGCTACCTCCTCCGTCACCACCTCTACCTGCATCCCTTTCAGGACATCCTCAGAAACTTCCCTGGCAGTCTCGTTGATGACCTCTACAAAGAGGTCACATGCCACATCCCTTACTTCCTGCAAACCAATCAGGAGACAGTAATGTCTAAAGTATATATTCATAATAATAACATAGATATAATAATAGTGTGAAGATATCACCATAAACAGTTTAAACTACTGGTCTTTGTAGCATTGTCCAGGTTCTCCAGACAGGTGTTTTTCTTTTAAACTCGGGGAGCTGGAAGTAAACTTACTAGTAGGGAGGGTTTTCACTGTCTAGGGAAAAATTATTGCCTTTAAACACTTTTCCAATCGCAAGCAACCATTTCAACCCCTTCCCCTGTTTTAAAAAGCTCCCTCATTCCTACTTACTCTAAATATCACAACCTCTTGACGGTAACTTTGGGGCAAACATTTCATTTCAATCTTTGGGCACAAAAGGCAATAAACTCACCACATTTGAATATTCTTGGCTGGTTTTAGTTGGTGAAGATTGTGATGATACAGAGAATGGTAAGCTCTTGGTGACTGTCACTTTTACATCTTCTTGATCAGAATCCGCTACTGTGAAAATAGCAGAAGAAAAATTCACACAATGATCTACACCCTAGGTTCTCCAGTGGTGACTTGAAGGCCTACTGCACCCTGTGATGTAAGCAAAAACAGGCCACAGAAGATTCAAGAAGCTCAAAACTTTAAATAAAGAAGCTGATTAATGAAGACCTGGATACTGTAATGAATTTACAGGAGAGATGAGGAAAAGTGACCCTCAGCTGGAAATACTCCAGCACCCCTCATCTACAGCATACAAAAATTACCACCATAATCATCCTCGTTTCACCAAAAAGCCCTCTTTTTCCAGCAAAACCAACCACATGTGCCATACTTTTACAAATCAAGACTTAAGTATGAAAGTTTTGATAAGGGTGTAAGTACAAAAGCAGTACTCTCTAGAGAAGTTATTGATTTTCTTTTCAGGGGAAGGGAGGGAGAGGGGGATGGGGGGGAAATGGGTCTTTTCACTCAACAAATGGCCTCTGCTAATGAAACTTGAAGAGTCTTGAATTGAATTCTGAGTGGTAAAATTTGTTTCATTCTGGATAAAGTGGCCTTTGAGTCTGCTAATTCCATTACAGATAGAGGTCTTCATGTGTACCAGTCGTTGGCGGCAATTTGTTCTCAATATGGAGGGGGGGGGGTCATATTTTCAAATAGTTTACTATGTGAAAAACCAAAGTCAATGGGTGATTTCTCAAATATTGAGTAAGGGTTAAAAAGTCAAAACTGTATGAGAACATTCTTTACAAGTCTATAGATGAGCATAACAACTTCATACTACAATCATAACTGTTTAACCAAGGGAGATATGAATGACCATGAACTTAAAAGCAGACCAAAAGTTTTAAACAGCTATTTTGTGAGTATAGTTCCAAAGAATATGCACTGACTTTAAGGCATAAAAGCCTGTCTATTATTAATTCTGATACGTAATTCTATTCCATTGTCATCAATATTCAAATTTTAAATTTGAGTACAACACTGAGTACAATATAGTACTCATGGGTATGAGTACCGCTCATGGGTATGAGTACCACTCATGGTACGAGTACCACTCGTGGTATGAGTACCACTCACGGGTATGAGTACCACTCGCGGGTAAGAGTACCACTCACGGGTATGAGTACCATTCACAGGTATGAGTACCACTCACGGGTATGAGTACCACTCACGGGTAAGAGTACCACTCACGGGTATGAGTACCATTCACAGGTATGAGTACCACTCACGGGTATGAGTACCACTCACGGGTATGAGTACTAGAATATGTCGTCAAAGTGTGAGTACATGCTCAAATCAAATCTGATGAGCAAAGTACCTTGACCAATAAGCATATGGAACTACTGACTGACAGTGCTGCAGCACTTTTGCCTGAAAATTTAGTGTTTGCCTCAAAACAGCTTACATTTTACCCCAAAATAGCAAACTTTCTACCCAATGGGGTTCAGGAGTTGCAAACATCCCCTCAGTCTTGTACAACTATGACCTTACCTGAAAGCTTGAGGGGTACATGCTGCTCTAAAACTCTAATACTGTAACATTATTTTACCAACAAATATCACCCTGTACCCCTTATCCATGTATGTTTCTAGGCAGAAATATTGCATATCACAAAAAAAAACTATAAAGTAAACAATTTATGAAAATTCCCCAGCAAAAATTAAAACATTCAGTCATGATGATGCAAACACAAGTATGAAATTTGTTTCAGGGTGCCGTTACCTAATTTAAGTGCAGACACATGGCGGGAGGTTTGGCAATGTTGCAATCAAAACTGAAAGATATAGCTCATCAAGAAATGACTATAAAACTGTAAGAATAAACAGAGTTCTTGCTTTACAATAGAAGGAATTGTCCTGTTGTAGTGCAGTCTGATGTAATGTTACAACAATATACTGCCTACAAAGTAGTAGACTATGTACTCTGTTCACTCTGTGAGTAGTAACATAATACAGAAAAGTTTGTGTACTGATAACATTGTAGCTGACAAGAAGTTAAGCCATACAATTGTATGTAGTACTTCCTATTTAGAAACAAATAAGGATGTAGGTCTATTTCAGGAAGGTGGGATAATAGAGTAAACATATAACAAGGATACATGGCTTCCCCCTCTAAAAAAAAAAAATAAAAAATAAAACTAAAATTAGGCTCTTAGTAAATCCCCCTGAAATAGTTAAGTAATACAACTTAAAATGACAAAACTTTTAATAAAGCTTGTCTCCAAATTTTGGTGTCAGATGGTGATTTCTCTTTAATAGTCCATGGACATCTAATGGTGCTTAAACCAAAGTGTAATTTAAAATTGAACTCAAAAGAATACCTCACTACATAGACTTTAACTCAACTCACAACCTTGAAACTAAACTGTCCCATAGATGCATATTAAATGTGGGTGAGTACCAGAATAATTTTTTATCTATTTGAAAGTACTTAAGTGGATAGATTAGCACATTTTTTCCTCTCAGTTTTGCACAAACTATTCAAATTTTAGCAAATCAGTTTTTTTTAAATGTATGCCTTGTTTCATTAATTTTTATTTATTACTCAAAATCCAGTCAGTACACCTATTCAAATTTTGCCTACAACAGAATACAATAAGAAGCTGAAAGATGTACAGTGCACTTTATACTTACAAAATAATATTGGTAAGAAAAGTCTTGTGCTACACAAAAGAAATATACATGTGTAAAATAAATATAAAACAAACAAAGGTTTCTATAAAGGACCTTTGAAGTCCCTACATCATGAAGTGTCCTTTTTGATAGACAACTTTATGCACACTCTTACAAAAGAACATGCAGCAATAAGTTCCAAATCCTCAGGTTCTCACATGTCTGCCACGGGTAATCGCAAGTATTTTGTGTAAAAGCCTGTTTTCCCTAAACACTGGCACAGGTTGGCCAGCAGCCACACTTTGCCACAGGATTGCACAGGTGTGCCACAGGTTTTACATGCAAAAGTGTGGCAATCAAAATCAATGTTTACAAATAATTCTGAGACAAAACCTGTGGCTTGTAATTAAAGGCAGGAAAGGTGGGTCAACCTGTGCCAAACCTGTGTCCAGAGGGTTCCAAATACACAGGTTTGCCGCCTAAGAACATGCGTGATTTCTTTTGTTATTCATGTGTGATGATGCGTGGTAACAGACACAGGTTGACACACCTTTTGTTGTAAGGGCAGGAACCTCTCTAACTTCACTTTGACAATTGGTCACAACTGGCGATCATGACTGTCACTACCTGACCTTTTTATTAGCAGTGCTATTTGCATATCATGTATAATGATAATTTTCAGCATTCAGGCTGCTACAATATTTTTCTTAAGAAATGCCCCCTCACACACACAAACACGCACTAATCACTGCCCCAATCTTTACAAATGCACCATGTGAATTTTTGACAGTTTGTGCAGGCCCATTGGACTAGGCTTAATTGCTTTCTCCAATAGGCCTAACATTACTCCACAGCAGGCCAATGCCAAGTATGCTTGATGATTAAAAATGCAGTCACAATAAGTGCATAATAACTTTGATATCTATACCGAAACACCCCATAGATCATTTGAAGACACTAAATTAGGCTTTATGCTATAACTTTGTTTAAACTAGAAAAGTATCTTCAAATAAATTCTTACCCTGTTAAAAATGCAACACCCCTGGGGCACTTGGTATGGTTAAATGCAGAGGGATAATATTTTGAGGCTTCCAACTCAACAAAATACCTGTAGAGGTTGTTTGTTTGTGTGTTTGTTTTTGGATACACATCTCTTCAGCATACACAACCATGCTTTAAGGTGACAATAATGTTAAGTGGACAGTGTGTGCACATTAAAGTGTATGTAAAGTATGAACAAAATACTACAAAGCCTTGAAAGTGAATCCAAATGGTCCAACTCTAAGGGTGTCACCAGCGGGTGACATGGGACCCCCATCGGGAATGGCTGCTCCCACCCGTTGGGGAAATTTTCCAAATTTGTCGGGGAGACTACAATAAAATATGTAATTCCAATGACTATCAGCCCACCAATCTGCTCAAATTTGCTCATACGAAGAGCATATTCTTCCATTAAGAGTCTCTAAAATTACCAATGTTCCTTAAAAAAAAAGACCAAAATATTAAAATTTTCTTCCATAAAACCATTTTTCAGGATTTCTTCAATAAAACTCCCAAATTTTCAATTTTTTGTTGCTTTGAGTTGCTGCCCTTTCCCCCCCCCCCCTTGGGGAGCTTGGTCACCCTGTAGGGCAAATCCTGGAGCCACCCCTGTCCACCTCCCATCTTCACACGGCATTTCAGAGCTGAGGTATAAAATGCAGAAGTTTATTCACTCAATTTAACTTGATAGATTATGCAATAATTCATGATGTCATTCTTGTACTACTTGAATGACTGTCTTGGGTTTTCTTTTTTCTGAAGCCCTGCACCTTGTGCCAAAATGTGATAAGTTTCTTACTTTTGTGTAGGGACTTAACTACACAAACCTTCTCCATACAACATGCTGTGCAAGGAAACAAGAGATTTTTCAAGTTCTTATTAACATTTTGGTTTCAAAAGGAAACAAAATCAGGTAATGTGAGTGGTACCAATAGGACATCAAAAATTACTGCACAATGGGCTATTTCAAGTCAAGTGCATATAAAGCTTTGACATTTTATATCTCAGCAATGGAACAACCTATGAAAATGGGAGTTGGATGAATAAGATTCATTTTTCAACCTATAGACTCATTCACTGTTTTCAAACAAAGACGTCACTGCGTGTCGGTAAAAGAGTTTGTAAGGCGCGCTTACACTGTCGTCACAATGCAAAGTAGATTCCAATTCGTCTACTTTCTGTGTGCAATCGCACAAGCGTTTACACGCGCAACACCTAACATACACGCATGTGTTTTTGCGCATGCTCTATGCCAACCAATGCCAACCAGTGACGTAACCGTGAACTCCCTAATAAAATATATATTCTTGTAATTCCAAACTTTAGGTACACTTTAAATTCATAGTCAACAGTCCAGTGTCTGTGTTCAGCATTACTTGTGAAATTGTTCCCATCACTTATTTGATTTCTACTGAAATATAAACAGAACAACAAAAAGTGGTCAAAATTAAGAGAGCTTGTGACATGATTGTAGAATTCTCATAAGCAAGTTCATTTGGAAAATCACTGGGAATGTTGTGAAAATGATGATCAGTTCCGTCAGGTTTAAAATCATAAAAGCAGCAAAATGCAGAGAATTCTTTTTTTGCTATAAATGATTAATAACTGCTTTTATTTGTGCTACAAAAATGAGGGCAACAATTGGAAGCTGTCTATTGAAATCATGATATCTGTATCAATCACTGCACAATCATTCCCTAAACTCCTTCACAGGTTGGGTGCCGTCCACTTGAGACTTGCTAAGGTCTTACTGCAGGTAAGTGGGGATGACATGTGTAACCAAAGCCAAAAGGCATTGTGATTCCTTGCCATAGGAAATGTTGAGATTTTCTCAGATAACCTCTGACCTGTCTTTTGTGTAATAATATGTAAGCAGACATCTTTTACAATAGGTTTTTGCAATTTTTCCTCTGGTGATCTTAGGTCAACTTTGACTTCTGGAGACCCAAGATTACCATCTTGGGAATTCTTGAGAAATTTTGCTCTTGACCTCTGGTGACCTCAGATGACTTTCTTGGGAATTCTTGGGAAATTTTGCTTTTTGACATCTGGTGACCCCAGATTGTGGTCTTGGGAATTCTTAGAAAATTTTGCTTTTTGACCTCTGGTGACTCCAGATGATCTTGAGAATTCTTGGGAAATTTTGCTTTTTGACCTCTAGTGACCCCAGATGATCTTGGGAATTTTGCTTTTTGACCTCTGGTGATGCCATGGGATGACCTTGGGAATTCTTGGGAAATTTTGCTTTTTGACCTCTGGTGACCCCAGATGAACACCTAGGGAAATTTTGCTTTTTAACCTCTGGTGACCTCAGATGACATTTGACCTCCACCAAAATAAAAAGGACCTTAGGTTAACTTTGACTTCTGGTGACCCCAGATAAAGATCTTGAGAATTCTAGAGAAATTTTGCTCTTTGACCTCAGCTCATCCCATGGGATGATCATGGGAATTCTTGAGAAATTTTGCTTTCTGACCTCTGGTGACCAGATAAAGATCTTGGGAGAATTCTTGGGATATATAGCTCTTTGACCTCTGCTCATCCCTTGGGATGATCTTGGGAATTCTTGGGAAATTTTGCTTTTTGACCTCTGGTGACCTGAAATGACCTTTGACCTCCACCAAAAACAATAGGGTTCATCCTCTCAACATGATGAATCTATATACCAAATATGAAAAGCATCTGCTATTGCTATCTTGAGATATCATGTTTACAAGACATTTACAAGGTTTTCACAGTTTAACTTCCAGTGACCTCAAATGACCTTTGACCCTCCATCAAAAAAATAGGGTTCTTCCTTGCAACCTGACCAATCTATATACAAAATATGAAAAGTGCCAGTCATTACAAGGTTTTGGGTTTTTGACCTCTGATGGCCTCAGATGACCTTTGACCTTCACCAAAAACAATAGGGTTCTTCCTCTCAACATGACAAATCTATATACCAAATATGAAAAGTGTGCTATCTTGAGATATCGTGTTTACAAGCTAGGCATCACACACACACACACACACACACGACATCACCATCGCATAGATTCCTTGCCTGCCTTCGGCAAGGAATCAATATGTGATATTAAGGCTCAATGTTTCCTATAGCCACCAATCTGTGTACATGTAAAGTGAAATCATCAAGGTCTTGTCCACAATTAGTCAACAACAGAGAATAAGTTGTGAATAATGTCTATGAGAACATAGAACAATTTTAAGCTTCAAATTTTGCAAAGCAGTGCTGAAGTGTGTTTCATTCTTTTGCATAAAATTGTACAAAAAGTTAAATTTTACAGCTGTGCAGGAAAATAAGACACTGCCCTTTTAAATTATTCCATGGAAAAGAGAAATCCCTGAAAAGAGTGCAAGGATCTCAATCCCACTCTATGACAACTTACTTTTCAAAGGCAGAAAAGGGTTTTTGATAATGCGTTTCTTTTTTACTTCAAGAAAGAAATGGGAAACAAAGGTCATTACAAATTGAGGAAACCGTTAAAAGTTTATCACATGCCAATAAAGAATGAAAGTTAAAATAATATTACTCATAAGTACCATTGTTGCACAGTTTATATTACAGAGAGGTCACAAAAACAGACATACTATATGAAAGGACGAAGTCACATTAGGGAACAAAGGGCACACGTTACTATAATTCAGGTTTCCACGCTTTTCTGAGAGGAAAAATTCCCTTATTTTTCCTGACTTTTCCCTGGAGAATTTTTTACTTTCAGGATTATAATGCCCCCCCCTTTTTTTTCTAGTTTACTATTTCTTCATGCTTTCTGACATTAAACAACAAGAAGCAGACAATAACTTTCTTGCTAAGGTAAAAATTTTGTGATTTTTCCCACATTTTGAGATATTTTTTCTTATTTAAATTTAGTAACTTTCCCTGATTGACAAAAGGGGAAATCACTCCCTGCCTTTTCACTGATTTTCAGCTTAGTTGGGCATTCACAATTAAGCTGTTTATACACGTAGAGGGTTAGTTAGTTAGTTAGATGGGATTTTACGACACACCAACACGACCGTGTTATATTGTGTCATCCACAAGGGAAACATGACAAAAAGGGTATGACAACAAAAGAAGTCCAAAAGCTTTAAAAATAGTTTTCAAAAAGTACCAGTAGTTAAATAAGGTCAACAGCTTTTGCTACTGTATTTGGAACGTGTAAGCAAAGTGAAGATTACATTGCAACCTTGGGGCATTCCTAAAATGACTTCGAGAATCTATTATTTGTCTCAAAACAGGAAACATGACAAGAACTTTCCATACAAAAGATTTCCCACAACCTCTCTGTAAAGTTGCTGATTAACTCCAAACTCCCTTAAGTGCACATTCCTTTGCTTATCCATACATACATTTGATGAGTGTGGCTTTTTCTATACTTAATAAGAATATGTCCCACAGACTGGACAATCATTATTTTCAGTCAAGTGTACATTGCTACCTACAGCTTTTGAAACCAGCATAAGAATTTTGAAGAGTAAGGTCAGGCTTGTTTGTAGCATATATGACATTGTTTTTCACTTTTCAAGCTGGGCATGTTTCATATACCTATGAATTCTGATAATGAGAGCTGCATTAATGCAGGCAGGCAAAAGGTATAAACACCTCCACTATCTAATGCATAAGTGTAGGATTTGAGGGGCTAGGTGGCTTAAGTCTCACCCACCAGTCAAAAAATGGGGACAATTAAAACAAAAGCGTTCGTTCTTCCCCTCTCACTCTGCCGAGAAGAATAAATTCCCTATTTTTCCACTCTGTAAAATTTATGAAACTTTTGCAATAAAATGTCAAACTTTTTCCACAAATACACTTTAAAACCTTCACAGAATGTAGCATCTACCTGCACCTAAACAGACTGAGACACTATAACATTCAAAACTTTTTCCAAACGGGTGGTGGATACCCTTCCCCCCCCGGTCCCTCCCCCTGGATGGAGTCTAATAAATGTCCATTCCCCAGCCAAAAACAGATTCCTACAAATTTAATTCAGTGTTGACTTGGTTTAATGTTGAAGATGAAAACTTCTTATGCCAGGGCATCAAATGATGCCTCAGCCATATGACAGTTGATAAGGCCACTTGAAAAATCAGTCCCCTGAGGTAGTGGAAAAGGTTTTACAATACACCAATGCTTTTTTTAACATGAATGGGTTAAAGGTTGTGTGACATGAAAATAACATAGTTGAATATTTGATGTAAAAAGCATTAAAAATCCAGAATTCCCATTAAAATACATCAAATATTGACCATTTTACAAGGGACCATGACCTAAATATGCAAATATGTGACATTGAAAGATGAACATACCATATATGGCTCATGTTAAGCCTTTGTTTTTTCAACCTTAATTTCAAGGACACTGGTAGCATTGTTATCCCCTGAGGGGTTTATTATGAAAGTTAAAATTTTTTCCTTCACAAACATTGACATCACTCAACAAACTGCAATCTGTCTGATCAGTAATTAAGAGATAATTTATACAGGGTTAACAAAAGAAATCTTAACACTGTGCAACACTCCACATCATTATTTTTGAATAGGCAAGGAGTTTCTTCAGAAACCATCAAACTTTGACATACATTTTGAGAACGTAAAAGATATTGAAATAATTCCAACAGATCTTTCATTGGATGACTTAATTCTTTATTAAAGTGACAAGTGAAACAGCTCTTTTTGGTGGCATGTCACATGACCTTTAAGACTTGTTGACATTCCACAATAAATTGCTCTGTAATGAATCATATATACATGGCTATATTCATGCCATATAGTTGTCCAAGGGGACAAGGGAGACTGCCCTCTGCTGAAGGGTGCCCTCTCTACACTGCTATTAGACTACCAGGGTTTAGTTGTGGTTAAGTGGGAACAACAAGTGTAAATAGGAAGTAATGAGGGGTGGAAATGTGGGTTCTCCATGCTAAACAGTTCGTGTAAATGTTGGAGCTCTAAAGAGGGATTTGCATCACCCCAAGTATGACTTTTTCTTAGGGGTAAGCAAAAGTCTCAGTTGGTGACAACTCTTTGATTGGTGCCAGAGTTACGAAATTAAAAAGATGCAGAGCAGCTCATATTACAAAGTATGCAAAGAGAGGGTTTTGATTCCACATTAGGGCCTTGCATACTCACCAGGATATGGCCTTAAGCAATAAACTATGTTTGTGTCTGCACAAGGAGAAGCTAAAGAAAGTTATGGGTGGAGCTAGAAATAACTTAGTTGGGAGAAATGGATCTGTCTGGGATGAGAATATTTCCCCATTAAGTGGACATAAAATCTAGAATAACAAGAATAAATAGTTTAGAGGTTGGAATATGAATCTCATTCATCCAACTCCCATTTTCATAACTTACTCCATTGCTGAGGTATAAAATGTTTGAAATTTGTTTACTTTATTTGAAATAGTCAATTGTGCAAAAATTGGAGATCTCCTTCTTGTACAACTCACATTACCTGCTTTTGTTCCTTTTGGAATAAAAAAGTTCATATGACCTTGTATAAGTTATTTTTGTTCCTGCATAGCAGATGGTAGGAGGAAGGCTTGTAAAGTCAAGTCATTCTATAACAGTGCCAAACAGTGATCACATTTTAGCAAAAGATGCAGTGACTTTCAAAAATGACCAAAAACAATGAAAAACAAAGACGGTAATTTGAGTAGTACAAGAATGACATCACTAAGTAGTGCTCACTCTACCATTTTACAATGGGTGAATAAGCTTCATCATTTAACATCTCAGCACAGCAATGTCATGTGTAGATGGAAGTTGGACGATTTGGATTCAGTTCTTGAGCTTTGCCAGAAAGGCCCTATATTTTTTAAATTTTAAACCCTGTGCACTTTAACAAGCCCATAAAGTCTACCTCATGGTGCATGGGTTTTCCTCATACACTGGCTTTCCTCCCAATATGCATAGCCTTACCACTGATATCAGATGCAATGCTGATGAAGTTTGCTGCATGTCAGATTAACACTCTTTTAGATAGACTAGAAGAAGAGCAAAATTTGCTTTTTAGCCTATTAAAAGACAAATGTATAGCCCCATTTTAAATCTCATTGGATGACGTTTGTACTCTGTTATAATATTAATATCGTCTGGTCAGATTAAATCCACAAAACTCCCCGGTTTAGGGATCTACCAGCCCTGACACTTGTGTCCTATTTACAGGTAACCCTCACTTACCCCCAGTACTTAATTATTACCTAGCAAATGAAAGATAGCTTTAATAGTGGAAGAGAACCCTACAGCGGGCAGGACTACTAACGGTTACACATGTAAATAGGAGGTAAGGAGAGGCAATGTAGATTCCGAGTACAATAACTATTTTACATTCAAGGAGGATTAGGCAAAGCAGCCATTGCCATTGACTACTAATCAGCGATTGTATTAGGATGGGAAATTGTGGGTGATTAAGCTACAAAGAAGGAATAAACATTCTTTTCAAAAAGTTGAAAAATTCCCTCCAAATTACAAGCTAAAAAGTGAAAGGGGATTCCTTTTCTAACAAAGAGAGAAAGAGAGCCGATGTAGTACCCACCATCATCACCATTTTTAATCTTTGTCAAAGAGAATCTTCCATTCTTGTCAAAACTGGATGAAGGTCGATGACGAAGGTTTGGGGGTAATGGGCCACCATTCACAACCTGTGCCAAAGAAATGTTCGATATTACTCAGTCTTCTAATAGACTGATCACTTTAACTTTGCAATGAAGAACTGCAACAAACTCTTTTTTACACTCAAAATACTGGGAAAGTCTTTCCAATGACATTTATAAATGAGCAACTATATCATAAATGTGCATTTATGAGTTATAAAGTGTCAATTAATACTACCAAAATAATCATACTTCTGGAAGCACTCTTCATATGCCCTTAATGCTTACCTTAACTTAAAATTTAATGAACAATTAAATTACTATTAGGGTCAGAGGTCAGGGGTGCTAAGATAATACCACCTATTTGTTGCAACCAATATTTCATTTATATAAGCATTGCTCTGCCAATTAATCCAACAAAGATCACTAGTTGCTAAGGGTAAATGACAATGTTCAGGAATAAAGACCAAAATGTCACCGTAAAAGAAAAAAATGGCAAGATATTTACTATCTACTCGCAGGCACACAAGCCAAATCTCAAATAAAATAGCTCACAAAATGTTAAGAGTATGTTAATCTCCAGTTAACACAATTTTTTAAAACATGATTGAAATGAAGTTATACCTAGTGGCCCATAGACTTCCACACCATACATATGAAAATACAAAGGGTCCCTCATACTTCCACCCTGAGGAAAGTTCAAACAATGTGACCTACTTCAACAGACAAGTTAGGAAATTGTTCATGGAATGGGTCAAAGGTGAAGTGAACCACTCACACTGGAGAAAAAGTTGACAGTCACAGTACAGCTGACCTTATGACCCCACCAGTAAAAATAAATTACCCAACTGGCTCATTAACCTGAAGTAATATCCCAGTTGCTGTAATTCTTGTGAACACCTCATTTAATGGAGACGTTGCACCACCCAAAACATATTTTAAAAACCCCAGTAAGCTCTTTTCACAATTGGTGGTTCTACTCTTATTGACATAATTAAAACTATAATTTCACATCTCTGATTGGTCAATGATGACTTGTGCAGGTTAGTTAAATGTAATGTAGTGTAGCTAGTCCATAGCACTGACAGATGAGATTGCACTAGCAGTAAAACCACACACAGTTGGTTTGTAACTGTAGAATCTGGATTTGGGCAATTTCAATTCAGTACAGGATATTGCAGCTTGTCTGGAAGATATGTAGGTAGACTGGTGGTCTTCTGGAGGATGGGCCAGAAGTATACTTGGGATAATTGTAAGTGTCAGGGGCAAGATAATTATAGCCCTTTAAAGTTTTGTACATGGGCACATATATAGTTATAACTACACTTCTATAAACAGTTTAAATGTACACATTTTTAAAAAAAAAATCTGACTAGGTACCTCTCCTATCAGTGATGTATTCTTGGCTTCTATGATGGACAGAGATCTCGCAGCATTGATCACAAAATCTGGTTGAACAAACTCACTTCTGCTAAAATAAACATCCGTACCGGAAACACTCAGACCATGGGCTTCTAAAAAATTAATTGTCTGTAACGCAAGTGATAAGCCAATAACAAATCAGTTCAAGACTGGAAAAACCCTGAGTTACTTAACTATTCACAGCTACAGTACAGGAACAAGTAACAATGTATCTTTTTATACATAATTATCTCACCATTTCTTGAAAAAGGAACTGCTTATGAACAGAGCAGTTGAGAAACCTTTTCACTGCACAGCTGGGGGAATTGTAAGGTAAATAAATTTCCCCAGAGGGGTAGTTTCAATTTCAATCTGCAATGAATAGCCCAATACACTTATTAATTTACCCACTGGAGTCTCAGACAGACTTACACCATATACATATTGTACTTTCTAGCAGGTTGCACAAAATCTAGGCCCCACTGAACAAACAGTCACGCTTTACTGTATGTTTTCTGATGGCACACAGTACACCAGTGTAAATCAAATCAAGGATTAGGTATAACTGTGTGAGCCAAAAGTTCCTTTTTTGAAGTCTGTCTTTTTAAGTCTTCCTATAGAGAGGTTTCATCATCATCATGTGATCCTGCATCTCTTTGATTTTGAAGGGCAAGTGTCCATAATCCATATATCTATAAAACAAAATTAAATATTCCCTACAGCTGTGTCAGTATCATGAAGAAGTACAATGCTATGTATAATCATGCACTGTTCCACGATGACATCACATATTTCTCATAATGCAATTGCATTTCTGGAAAAATTACCTTTCTACCAAATGTTATGTGCAATTTTGATGTGGTTTTCAACTCCTAAAACAAAAACTCAAAAAAGACTTCGCATTTTTAAATTATTGAATTTACTCCCTGGTAAATTCCTTTAAATGAAAACAGAGGCTCAAAGGAAGAATAGAATTGACACTTACCAGTTCTTCTGTTTGGAAAGACAAAAGTCTCATAACCTCCTGGACAGGGTATGGAGACTCTCTATTTTGGCTATAAGCTTTGTTCATGATCTCCAGGGCATTGTTGCGTACTTGCGTGAAATACCGATGCATAATGCAGGCATTGAGGTAGGACCCTGCCCTGAAAATATGAAAATGGTACTATGAGTAGAAATATGTTTTACTTCTGATTGATGTTCAAGTTTTTTTTTCAAAAGATACAAATTTTTTGTCCTTAGGGGCTGCTGCTCTTTAATTTTATCTGGTGTTGGATGTAATTTCTCTGTTCTCTGTCAGGAACTAAAGGAAATATCCAGAATTATTAAATCAATTATATAATAAATTCTTTTCAATTATCCCTCCAATTCCATATTTTCTCAAATTTACTGTGCGTACCTTTATGTTTGCTATTCTATGATATGCATCAGAACAACATATTCCTGTCTGCAGTCACTTTTCTGAGCAAAAGTAACCATTTACCACTATATACTGTACACTGCAATATGTAGAGAAATATAAATTGTTGCACCTTATGAACCAACTTGATAACATTTGTAGCCTAGTAACTCATAAGGAGAACCCCTTCAGTATGTAGCATATATCATTCTTAAAGAAGTACCTCAAAATGGACTACGTACAATGTTCCACATACACAATTTTTACATTATATAGCCTACACCTGTAGCCAAGTCATTCATCATAAGATGCAGCTGTTTATATAGTAGCAGAATCATATTTATTTTTCATATGTAAAAATCATTGAGCTTTATCCCCCATATTGTTGCATGCTTTACATGTGCCAGCATAAATGTCATGGATGAAATTACAGCACTGGGACTTTCTGCTAAGCTTTTTTCAAAGCAAACTGTCTACCAGTAACAACTGTGACATGGTGTTCTAACCAAGCAGTGTAGTCTCATATCAAGAGGCATGACTACACTACAATAAAACTATACATTTTAAAGGGTCTGTTGCATTGCCCCAGCCAAATATCTATATCACTAGTACAATTAGATACTACACTTCGATGACAATTTCAAACAACATCACTCTATTGGTCAATGGTGCTTTGCAGATTACTCAGTATCAGGCAAACAGCTTACAAATGGTAGTGTATGGATATGGCTTTGAGCAATTTAAACTGTACAATTTTGTCCAGGGGGTGCACTACAGACAGATGTTTCACTCTTAAAGTGAACATGCAGTCACTTCAGTTGGGATTGATCTGTGTAGTAGTCTACCCCACATATTTCATGAATGGCTCTTGAGATTCACGTGACAATTTATGTTTTTGTCACAAAATTGTGAAATTTACAAGGAGTAACTCCTTGGTTTACCTTGAATATGAAATATCTAAGTCCTGAAATATCATGGAAGACCTTGTAAAGAGAAATAAGAGGAAATTTGTGACATTAAGCTGTTGTTTCAAAACAAGTATGGGATAACTGCTTATGCCTTTTACACTGGAAGAGGGGCCATAAACTTTAAAGGGAGAATTTTATTGTCAATTAATATTTGTTGCCTTTTCTATCAAACAATTTTGAATGCATATAATATGGATAAACATGCTTGAACTGAGCATGCAGCAAGAAAAAGTTAGAACAAAAAGAAAAAGTCAGGAAGCTTGAAGGTAGGTATGACTAATTAATTTGCATCATTATGGCCAAAATGAAGCTATTCTAAACACAGTACTTTCTGTCTTGTGTATCAAAGGGCAAGGTCTTGGAGCAATGAATTTTGCTAATGAATTTTACATGCATGTAGTCATCTCATTCACGTACTTTATGAAACCTGCAGCTTTCAGCCCATACTGTAGCGAAACAGCACACCTTTTTTTTTTTTTTTTTGAGTCTATAGAAAGTAAAACATGCTGCAGTTTACCTGCATATCCAAAATTTCAGTCATTTCTTACTGCCCCTGCCACAATAGCTTTCATTTTAACACAATTTGGATCAGGAAATACTGATTGCCAAGGCTGTACAGTAAATGTCACCTATAAATAGATGTATTCAGGCTTCTAAAAAGGTTAGATGAAACATTACCTGATAGACCTACTGTTGCAAGCAGGAAATGATCAGCACTTTTTGACATTTGCAAGTTAATGACTAATAAGTTATACTAGTAGGAAGTTTAACATTAGAAAATGTCACTTGCAGCATATGGTTCAGCTATCTGCATTAATTGTGCACAGTTGAATTTTTTTTGAGTCCAATACAGTGTATCATGATCAGGGTTCTAGCTACGGTAGGCGGCGCAGGGCGGGGCCACCCAGCACTCCTTATTTGTGCCCGGCACTCACAGTCAATTGTGCTGTCCCGCCTGGCACAGATTTTCCGCAAGCCAAACTGAAACATTGCTGAAAATGCGCCATTTTGATCGTATACCATACTGCACCTTCAGATCAACATATTACATTAAAAAATAACTAAAAAAAATGAAAAAAAAATACCAAAAACATAAAAACAAATAAACATCAATTAAAAAACTGAATGAAATTACACATATAACTAGGTCAAAAATTGCAAAAGGTAGCACCATATTGAATCTAAGTCCCTTAAACATACAAAATTTTCTCAAAGGGGATCGAGAGGACCTGCGCTCCCCATAGACCCCTCCCCAGGACAGCGTTTTGTAAACCAAACTACACCGCCTTACGCAAAATATGCTCTAGCTTGATCCCTGCTATGGTCAATTTTGACAGAATCAAGTGATCTTCAATATATCTTTAGCAATCAAGGCTGCTGAAATAGTCCTGGCAACGTGTACAATAATGATGATGTGGATAAGGTAATCAATCTTCAATATAAAGCACTGCTACAAAATATTCTACATATACATCTGCAGAACTAACTTCATTGAATCAATTGTATGTATGCTAAATGCTGAGCAATAAAATTTAGTATTGTATGCCATAACTACTTTCGAACTCATGAGTCATGTCAATAAAAAGACTCGGTGAAACTTGCACAAATTCAAAAGGCAGGTACACAATATGCTGACAGCTCCATGTTTTATAACCTGAGATTTACTTGAGCAAGTTAATTGGAAGGGAAATATTGCATTTCTTTTGCACATAATTTTCTATAGTTTTAAAGCCAATGATGACTCTACAGAAATAAAATGATCGATGAGCAATTTAAATCAAAGAGAAAGTGCAGTCATCCCAATCAGAGTTAGCATGCCCTGTCACTCTACTTCATGAATGGCCTATTTTGATCATGTCACATTATATTTGCTAGTGATTTGTGAAATTCAAGGAAAAGTTCTCCTTGCTTTACCTATTATTTGTATTGGTTATGTACTAAACGTCTTTAGAGGTGCTTCTAATGCAATAAGAGGATCGAGATTTGCAAGGGTTTGTTGCTTTTTCAAAGCAATTTTTTTTGGGGGGGGGGACTGCCTATTACCTTTAAGTTAGCTGTGTATTCCTATAGTACTACTAGGTTTACACACAAAGACATTCATAGCTTTGTAGCTCATGCGTAATTTTGTTGTTCACCCAAGCTTTCAAATTTTTAAATGATATAACAATCATTACTCTTGTACTGATGTATCATATTTTGGAAAAAAAAGTCATTACCAGGGTTTATTGGGGATACATGGTTAAAATGAAAACTTTCTGTTTATGCCATTTTATCACTATGGTCCCATACTTATTTTGAAACATATCATTACAAGATTTCCACATAAATCTCCTGTTCATTTTTATACAAGTATTAATCATAATGTTTTTAAAACAATTCTCAGTAACATAAATGCATGTCACTAAAGCCTGAAGCAACCATATACACTTCATTAACAAAAATATTGCAACACAATAAAAAAAACCAGAAAGCCCAAAGGCTTAGTGATTCCTTGCCTAGGGGAGGGGAAAGCTTTGTTACACCAAGGTTCATCCCTCAAATTTATACTTCTTGACTTCATCATTTTAGGATGTGTTCACACTAGAC
>WURT03478619.1:0-22043 GCA_009936505.3 Holothuria glaberrima | reverse complement strand
AATATCTTGAGAACCACACGTCGGATTTCAACAGGAATTTCACCAGATTGCTTAGAATAAGTACCCCTCTAATATATTAAAACTTGACTTGAGCTTAGACCCTTGTTTTAACGGCAGTCATCTACATTTAACATGCGAGGGGAGCGATTGCAATACGATCATGATTCTTAACAAGTTGTAAATTTGTTTCTGCCGGGTAGTTAAATTCTAACAACTTAATCAAAGTGACTGGCTTTCTTAAGCCTCCTGAATAATTTCTACAGCATTAAGATTATATCTAGTTTTCGTATTGTTGATGCAAATTGCTTGCACCTTGAATTTCTGATGGTGCCTGCCGTCTACAAGCTATACACGAATGGTGTAGCCTACTTTGCATAGTATAAATAATTTTGAACTTTTGGAAAGACTAACAAAATCTATGACAGTGCAAAAGTAATTTTTTCTAATTGCGAACAATTGCCGAGTCAGGTAAATGAAACTAAATATGTCAAGATAGACCATTGCTATAGTCATTACGTCTCAATAACCATCTTTTACTGAGTACTACAAGAACGTCTTAAGTAATAAATCTAGTTTTTTAGCCGTTGGTAGCTACTTTTATACTTGAAGTGAGAGTAATCATATGCTTCCACGCGATAAATTTTTTAAAGAGATTAAGATATTTTTGTATCTTTGCCCACAGGGTCAGTTAGAATCTTGTTTGCAAGTCCTCTTTCTTTCCCTTTTTTCCGATTAATATAAAGATGAACCTTGGAATGAAGACGAACTCGAAGCCAGTGGCTAATTCTCTCGATGAAAGTATCTAGTTAAATGCCCATATTGAACATCAAATTCGTTGGTAAACACATAGCAGTAAGGAATGTGACCTATTCTGTACTCCCTCCCTCCCTTTAAGAGAAAAAGCAAATTCAACACTGCGACACTTTGCTAATTTTAAGCAACTTAATTGGCTTTCTGCCATTTTGACTATAAGTGGCTGCCATGCAATGTCCCTTTGTCCTTCAACTGCAAAACCTGGTGACTCCATTACTAATAGATCACAAGAATACCCTCAAGCACAGGTTTGTATACAGCTTTTCAGTTAAGGGGGGGGGGTTGATTTTTACCGATTTTACCAACCGAATTTGATCGGCAAGATCCGAAGACACATGCATCGAACGCTGAAGGCGCAAGTTATCTAGGGGGTCCGGATACATGCTCCCTCACAACATTGGGCTACGGCAAACTTTGGGCACTGTTAATTAATAATTACCTGATGCTTTCTAGGGTTTTAAGAAAAACTTTTCTAATTACTGGAAACTCGCGACACTCCGTTTTCTGTTACGTTCCCTTTGCTCAGGACGATCCATTTCAGTGTAAGCGGGCAGCTTTTTAATCATGATTAGCTTATATGCTTTTGAAGATAGTCAAACTTTGACAGAAAGTTTTCAGTTGCTTTAGAACGCCATGTGGGATTTCATCAACACCAAACGTCTCATCATATACTACTAAAGTACTATCCAAAGCGGAACTCCAGATCTTGCGATGGGGGGGGGGGTCGTCCGAACCCTCTAAACCCCCTACATACGGGCCTGAGGCGTATCCAGAATCCGTTGATAATCAAAGTATGGAAATTCTCGATGAATTACTTAAAGTGGAAAATATGAAATTCTCATATTAAAAACAATACCATGATACAATATAATGTATAAAAGGAACGGTTATTTTCTTCTGGCAAAAAGAAACCACTTTTCAATTTATTGATTAGGAGTAAAAGAACAAAACGATTTTTTGTATTCTCTCCGCAATACTAAACAAAAATTAGAATAACCTTCAGTTAGAATATAAGATTTTAAAAGTCAGTAATACACCTACCTGCGTTTCCTGAGTAACTGCCAATACCCAGTCGGTACTTGGTGCTGTTATCGTTAACTTGAAAAGAGGTGTACTCTGCATATTTTGGCAAACCACCAGACGTAACGATGTCAACACGGAGCTTGTAACTCTTCTGGATTGTCAGATAGTAAAGTTGTTCATTTCCAAGCCAGAAGTCATTCCCTCGTTCCACAGAACCAAATCCATTTTTGTAATCATCCCAGTAACGATAGAAGTCGGTTACACCGTCGATACGTCTATGAAAGAGCTTAAATGAGCAAGATATATGATAACTATTTAACGGTTGAATTGAAATACACCAACTTGAACACGCCAAATGATGCTCGACGTAGTAGATTTCTTAAGCTACTTTTACAACCTTGGGTTAAATTAATCACTTTTTTAATAGAATGCATATAGCTAAAAAAATCCGAGAAAGTGCGTTATTTATAAGAGAGAACTATCTTCGTCTCATACGCGTCTCTACACACTTCTCGAAGAACCGTTGGTCAACTTGACAATTTTTACAAAATTAGCCATTGGGAGATTAAAACGTGAACATCAGACAAAGTCGCATCAATTAATGAGAATTGCCATATTCGATCTTGTTACAGTCGGCATATGTTGTGCTCATTGTAATGCTTCCTGGTAATATGGCGCAGTTAAACAGTGCATTAGTGTGTTTAACTCACAGTCCATCCTCCCCCGGCAGTTGTCATATCACAAGAAACATTGAATGGTGAACCAGGCCATCCTGTTGGTAAAATAGTATAGACACCATCTTGTCTGTGACCATCTTGGTATGCATCGTAGCAGTCTGTATACAGGGCAGTGCATGTTTCGCCGTCACCTTCATAGCCATCATCACAGTAGCATTGTCGTACACCGTTGTCCACCTTACACGTTGAATTAGAACCACATCTGTAGTTAGAATTACAGCTGAGTTGGCCGTTCTCACAGGTACACTTTTCGGAGCAGCCTAAATTGACATAGCTTTCCCTTTCCTGTGTTTAAAACAAACGCAAACTTTGCGGGTATCAGGGTGAGTTGGAAGTAGTAAACAGCCACTTTTTTTCGAAAACGGAACCGTGTTTGCGCATTACATGCGAAATTTCTTAGAATGAGTGACACACTGTCACATAGACCAGGCGCAGATCCAAGGGGGGGGGCTTTCCGGGCCCCAGCCCCCTTTTTGGCCACATCAACAATAACAAATATGCGAAAATTAGCATAATGTTAATCTCGGAGAATATTCAAGGGGGCTTTTAGCCCCCCGGCCACCTTTTCGAAATGTCTGGATCCGCGCTTGTAGACCGGGGTTAACAGTCGCATTGTATAGTTTGCCTAAATGTCGTCACTAGCTATTACTAGAGGGAACACAGTTGATTAACATTGAATTAATTACAGAGAAATGTTCCCTTTGTAACTAATGACTAAGGAGATAGTTTAATGACCACGCTACTCACTATGAGAATAGAGTTGGTTTCTTTCACAAAGCACCCGCATTCAGTTGGAAGGACACATTCTCCGTCTTTCAACAAAAACCCAGAAGAACAGATACAGGCTTCATCTTGGTCCTCACAGTTGTCATAACAACTGTTGACACCACTTGGATCGTCACAAGATGGTTGGCAGGAACAATTTCCAAAGACCATGTTCAATGGGCAAGAAAAGGCTAGTGACAAATATTAATTAAAAACTAAATCTCTCATTCTTGTATCAATTTACTCTCGGAAAACGTAACAATTACTTCAGATATACTCCTCATAGTCAATAAGTATTACACTCCAAACATTTGCTTTGAGAGAGATTCATACACCACAAAACATATTTGTATTTTTATTTACAAATATGGCTTTTAAAAAGGGTTTGGGATGAATAAAACACATGCTGTCGTAGTTGTGGTATATCTAGAGATATAATTATCAGCACATGGCACGTTATCAATTTTGTGATCTATTTATATTATGCCTACCGATGTTGCCATTGTAAGCTCCAACGAGTACCAGCTGGTACTGACTCCATTCATCACTTATACGAAATGCGTCAAAACTGGCGAAAAGGGATGTACCATTGGATAAGACGATATCAATTCGGAGCTCATAGACAGCTTGATTCGTTAAATGTGAAACTTTATCGTTACCAAGCCAGAATTCAGTAGAAAGAAATCCAAACCCATCTCTGTACTCTTCCCAGTTTCGGTTAAACACCACGGAACCATCCATGCGCTGCATTATAACCTGAAAATTGTAAAGGGTACAATAGGGTCGAGAGGAAGTAATATTCCCGCTTCCTTTGTAAAATTACCCTAGACAATCTGAGTGTATTAAACAACAGATGATATTTCTCTCATTTGTTGTTAAATAAATAAAGGAAGTTTTCTAAAAGCCGCCCTAAGTTAAAAGTTACGACATGAGTGTGTGTTAAAACAGCACTGACCAAAGCTGAATTAGTACACAGCGTGTATTCGACATTGTAAACTAGAAATGATGAGCCACAATCTAAAGAATGGCTAATTTTGATGGATGAGGCACTAGTTAAAAATATTAATGTTAAAAGTACTTACCGTCCAGCCGTCAAAATGATTCCAATGACTACAATAGACTTCTAACGGTTCTAAACATCCATCTGGCTTGATTAAAAACACACCACTAGAATTTGATGATGAGCATTCTTTAACTCCAGTGCAATCACGCGGGTATTCGGGTCGTTGGTAAAAGAAGTAAGAACCTTGAGTAGATAAACAAATACATTAAACAAATAGCCTACCGCCGATAACTTTCCCAATCTTTCCGCAGTCGCAAACGTAACCTTTTTACAAAGTAGGTCTTGGCTAGATGCTTAAAAGAATGCGTAACACTTTCGATGGAAATAAATGTGAATATACAAGTAATACAACATATAAATGAAAGTTGAAAATGATATTTTTGACTGAAGACAATCTACGTGAAATTTCAATTGAAATTATGTCGCGGTAGTGTATTTCAAGTTTTAAAAGAAACAAATTTCCAAAGTTTCATGCGATTTCATCAATTTCTATCAGAGAATTTGCTTCTCTTGAATAAAAGACAAACCTTCCCGTTTTTCGTTCCCAGATTGACGACTAAGCGATACAATTTTTAAGTCAGTACCCCCCTAAGTGGACATCTATTGACATAATTTTTAAGAATGAAATCTTACAGTTTACGAAACATATGTGCTCAAATTAACTCTCCAGATAAATTAGTATTAAAAAGAAATCTTGAAACAGTAAAACTGGTTTAAGTTTTAAGTAAATATTGGTTGCACTTTTACAGTAAAAATGTCAGGCAGTGACAACAAAAGAAGTTAATTCAACTTGATGTGGTTTTATGGTCGCCACTTCATGCAGTAGGATAAGGGAGGTGTTAAGATCTCTCACAAGTAGCACCAATATGCACATCAGCCACATACAATAAATTTTACATCCTCCTCAGAACGGTACCATGGGTGACAAAGAAAGTCCACCCGGGTGTCAACTATCTATGGACACGCCACTTGCTGCTCCGATTAGATAGTGTTATGAACTGTCCCCGTGGGATCTCACCCAGGCTACGGTCAGGTAAATGACCTAACTTGAGTCAAGAGTTGAGCCCCCTCACGTTACGTGAAAGTGCAGACTTCACAAAGTTACCACAGTACTCCGCAGCCCATTAATTCAACCAAGATCGATTGTCAAAAACAGATTCCTTTTCCAGGAACCTCAAAGTGTTATTTTATGTGAATTGTTGCTGAACGAAATGTTTGAGATAAGAAATTGTTGAAATGAAGGAAGAGACATAGCTCACTTTGACTGTTGTCAATGCCATCCATTAAGAAAGTGCTTCTTTCTTGAGCTTTCTGATGAAAATAATTTAAAGTACACTTTAAAGGGACAATTGTCATACGCAAAATGGTAATAAGAAGTCATAATGTAAGTAATTAATGCATTAGAAAATACACATTTTAGCAGGGCAAAAAATAAATAAGTAAAAATCACTTGAAACATAATTTAGTGGAAAACCTGAGCTGTTTAACTTGTATGCAATTTGTCTTGGATTTATTGAAATGATTTATCTACAACAGTTTTGTTCAACAACATCGAGTAATAAATTAATGAGTTATAATTATACATAATTAAATGTAGCACATGGCAGCACACTGATGTTCGATACAGTGTAATAGGGCCAAAGCTGGTGTAATAGAGTTTTAACTCGTTTGTTTTTACTCAAAGATAGTCTTGTTGCCTTAGTAAGTGGTTTCATTAATTGACAGCAAAAATCTTCCATTAATTTAAATGTAAGGAAAAATAAATAAAGGTAGAAGTGTCTTGGTGACGATAAATCCAACACACTATATTCAGAATTATATATGACTGACAGAGGGACGTGGTTGACTTTAAAATACTCCATTTCCTTTCGACCTGCCATTCAAAGTGTTGTAAGCTTAAAACCTATAAATGCAAGAGAAATTTATCTCAAAATTATTTTACCTTAGGGTAAACTTCTTGGTGTTAACACCACAGTCGTCATCGTAATTTTGGCACAAAAGTATCTTTACAAAAGTAATTTCTCCCTGATAACTTTCCATTTAACCCTCTGAAAGCTTTATTGCTCTACAACAATCTTTTAATAGAATGGAAATCTCGTTAGGCATGTACTTGGAGAGTTTAACAATGCCCAGACGAAAAGTGCGTTTACTAATATGTCCTACATTTTACATAGCACTCAATTTGTAAAACAACTGACCGAAAACTGAGTAAATTTAGTGAAACAATCATCAAATTGCATTAATATTAATTGTGATCATTACGTTAAGTCTCCGTTTATAAGTGCATTCCTTGTCTTTCTGTTTAATAGTAGGTAGGCAAGGAGGACAAAAGCCAAAGACGTAAGCTCGATGGGAGCAATGTTCCGTTTCCGTATTTCAAAAATTAAGAAAGCATCTTTAAATTTCGCCTGAATACTAGTCATTTATATAAAGTGAAGCTTCATTTGATGAAGCTAACAAGTTGCAAGTTTTTCATTATTTTCAAGCATTTAACACAAAAAGCATTGAACAGTTTCTTGGTCTAGATTAAGGCCTGTTGTGTATTATTTATAATAAAATTTGTTGCCCAAAGAGCCTAAAATTCTAAACTAAACAGAAAACTTTGGATAGGTATTCTCAACTGAACTTAAATTAGACATCATCATGACTTATCAAGATTTGACCTTTGAAGAGAATTTACTAAGTCAACCTGTGGTTTTCCTGCTTGGAAATCTTTTTCGCCTAAAGATCCTAATATATTCTAAACTTTTTTATCGTTGAAGATAAAACCTTTATTTTTCACATTCAGAAGTAAGTGCTTAGACGCTCAAATTTAGGAGACAATTATTGGCACGGAGTCGAATTTTCTTTCAGTTTACTGAAGGTACTATAGAACAAAATATCGACTAAGGAATAATTAGCTTGAAAGTAAAATTCTTGTAAATTAAATGCACAGATGAAAACGTTAGTTTTCTGGGTAGGCCTCTCCTCTCAGGGCTTTTCTGTCTCAGAAATATTTTTTTTAATTTTCTGTAACAGCCGTACTTGCGACCATGGAAACGCTAAGATTAACATGGCAAAAGACAGATGTGAACAATTTCTGATATCATATCAGACACTAAAATCAAGGTCATGTTTATTCATTTCAATGTTTTATGGAAAGCCTTGGAAAATATGGGGCAAGCATTAGCCAAAATAGGTTAAATTGTCATTGATCTGTATATATGATTCTATCATAATTTGTGATTTAATCCCCCCTCCCCCCTTGCTGATCTCTGGATCTGCCCTGCTTTATCTGTTCACATTTATTGTCTGCAATTAATGACATGTAAATAATCTATAAAGCCTATGCCATCAGAGAGTTGTTACGGACTATTTGATGCCCCTAACCGGCCCCCAAAATCTCTTTATACTGCAATGTACATAATTTCTGTAATAACAGCTCACTGGTTAGTGCACAGTGCTGATTGTGCACATGGGAAAGAATTACTGAAGTCCCACTAATCGTGAAATTAAATTGGTAAAGGATGAATCAAGTTATCTAGGCCAAGCAGGGACTAACTTGCTTGAAACTGGTATCAAATTTCTCCAATTCGACTACCTAGGTATAAATGGTCAAATTGGAAATGTCCCATATCAACCTAGAGTAGATAAAACACCATGTTATTTGAAAAACTGTAACACCAACGAACTGATTCGTACCGAAATACTTCTAATCCGAAAGAAAAGACAATCTACGCTAGAAATATTTTATTCTTGGTGTAATCGCCACGAGAAGACTAAAGAGTAGATTTAATTAACACTGAAAAAGATTTCAGACGAACTTACCGACTGAGATGAGCTAAAGATGGTCCAAACAAAGAAAACACTTAAAAAGTTCAAATTTTCAACAATTCTTGGAATACCCATTATGCCAGCAGATCAGCCAAGAGACAGAGCAAAGCAGTTTGTCTCAGACGAAGAGTGATAATAATGAGAACTTTTAGCCATATTTCTAGGTAGTTTACGACGTGTTACGGATTTTGCGTTGTGAAACTACAGTGGCAGTGAAAGGCATGCGTTTAAGGAAATCTAGATGTAGAAAATATTATCACTTAAAATGCGTGTAAGTAATACATTAAGGGCTATCCAGCCTATCCGTATTCGGGATATTTCTGATGTATTGTGATTACCTGTACATGAAGCCTACGTAGACTGTCAAATCGCGCCATCATTTTGTTTAAACGGTTTTCAAGCGTGGAAATCCAAAGTTCATAACGAACGCGTTAGAGGACCCAGTTGCATGAATACAATAGATAGTTGAAAATCCTCTTCATAAAAGAATTTGTTATAGGCTCTCTTGAAACCAAAGATTGTGTGCTTTGAAATCTTCGTGTTGACAAACTCGAAGCTTGAATATTCCTACAGCTATAAGACGTCTAGTATACCGTATGGAATAAATCGAAGGTGTGTCGATCAGCGTGCAAGGAATTTGAGGCGTGAAAGGAGACTTCCCAATTCCCCGTCTGACTTTCTTTTCAAACCGAATTTTCTACTTTCCTTCTTTAAGTCCCGACTGCGTACAAAAATTAGGAAATGCACAGGGTTTTACTTCTGGGATGGTGATATTGGGGAATCTCTAAACCAGTGATTCTCAAACGTGGCTTTTGGGGCCACATGCGGCCCCCAGGCCCTGTCGGTGCGACCCCTGAATTGATTTTAGGTTTTGAGAAAAAGCATACTCGACATGAACAAAAAGTTGCTGAGAAGGAATGTAATACAAAGTCATTGCTTGACTCCTTCCAAGTTTTCTATTCTGAAGGGTGCTAAGGCCACATTACAGACTGCGAGGTATATTGCTTGTTCAGCTATGTCTAGCTAAGAATAATTTCATGTAACGGTGTTGTTGACTATCATATTTACGTACATGGCGTCATCTATTTATGTAGTAGTGCATTGCGGAGTGATTGTATAGGCCTGTTTGTAGTTACAAAGCGTCTAGCAAAATGTATATCCAGGAAATTTTAATGCGACGTGAGGTGACTGTACGTAAAATACATTATGTTGAACGTTTGTTGATTGGTTACCGAAATTTAAATTTCTGCAATTTAAATTACGGTACTAACAATATGTTTGCGACGCTTTATGATGTATGATCTCGCTCTTTGCATAGCCTTGTAAGATGGAATATAATCATTTCCATTTTTGAACTTGCGGCCCTCGCACTCAGGGGACCCACTTCTCTATCGGACTGGGTTTTAGCATAACTGATGAAGAGCTTCCTCAGATACTTGACAATAACGAAGGATAAGTGAAGATCCTTTCTGAGTTCATCCGTTTCAGAGTGCGGTTCTCCTATCGTTGGCAGCCTACTCAGTTTAAATGTCAGATAATTTCTCCTATACTGAAAACCGACGAATGATAATAAGCATCAAAATGACCAAAGCTGCTACCCACACATGCTAGACGCAGAATTGTGAGAATTGTGAAAAGGTGGTGCCATATAGGAGAGGTACAGGGGGAATGACCTCTATTGTCGGAGGAAACTATTTTATCAGGGAACCTTGATGAGTACGATAAAAAATGTAATCCCCCGACGACGACCAGCCACACAATAAATTTCTTGATATTGCCCCAAAACGACAACATTTTTTCATATTTTTTCAATTTGTAATTGAAGGGGATATTACCTAAGGGGGTGCATTACATATCTACTCTTTGAGAAATTTTTCTTGTTCTAAGTTTTCCTAGATCCAAATGGTGGTATCTTTGGTGAAGCTTTGAACTCAACAAAATAATCGAAACTTTTAATTTTTTACCGAATTCTTCGGCTTTGGCATGTATGGCAACCCTACGAGGCTGGTATCCGGTGCAGGCTTCCCCTAGCGCTCTTAATAGGACATCCAAACACTACTAGGAAACATGGATTCTTTTCACACATGACATGTTGATAGTCAGTAGATAACAAAATCTGTTTTCTGTAGAGGGCAAGGGTAGTATGAGGCTAGTGGAGCCGATGAAGTTGATCTTGCTTTCGTCAGAAGCACGGGGGGGGGGGGTTAATATAATATTTGACTTTCCTTCAGTTTGCTGTTGGTGACGCCGGTTGAGACAAGTCTTGCTTGCATAACCAACTCTTTAAAACCATTTCAATCAATCGATGCTTGCACTATCGCAAGGCTGTCTGATGTCTTCTTATAAATCTTTTGACGATACATCGTCGTAGCTCCCTGTAGAAGAATTTTCATGTTTTTACCTGCTGTGGGAGATAGCCTGAAGGACTTTTGTTAAGAAGCGCTTAGTGACGAAAGTGTGTAAATTTGAGGTCCCGAAAAATGAAATCACCTGAAGAATATTTTCAGAGGCAAGGAATAACTCAGCCTTTTAGCTTTCTGGTTTAATATGAACACTGTGGTAACTGACAAATGTTATTAGTTACCTTCACTAGATTTTGCTAGTATCTTCCCTCTTACTCAGAAATGAATGACACATTACAACTAATAGCTTATTATACAAATACCACTACTACAATAAAAGCCTCAAACCACAAATAAAGTGGTACATTCTTCCAATCTGGGGGTCACGTTCACCTATGTCAATGCCTTTAAAGCCCCGTCTACACGATCATACATTTCGTCAGGAACATCGTTATGCAATTACATGACATTGTTTTACAGAATTTCTACTTGGATAATGCCGCAACATGTACCATATGCACAATGCTCATGAGCCATATGACGTAGTCTCAAATTCCCCGGACTTGAATTGTTCTAAATCCTTAAATTTTGTTGGATACCCCTTTTAATAAGTAGCAGGGCCGTCGGAAGAGGGGGCTGGGAGCTGAACCCCCCAATAATTTTGTCATGTATAGTTTTTTTTTTAGTGCAATGAAAACGTCCAAAAAGTGAAAGACGAAGAATTAAAAGTAATGAATATCACTCTAAAAATTATATCACCTATCATTTAGTCTATCCGTATTACTATTAAAACAAATGATGTATCACTTCCCTCATTTAGTCAATAAGAAAAAATCGTTTATTAAAGTATTTGAAGATGGCGACTCAATATTGTACGTCGTACTAAATTTGACTTTCTGCGTCAGTTTTTGGAAATCTTAACGGTCAATGCATGATGAAGTGGCGAGAATTTTGTGGTGCTTTATCTTAAGTTACTCAGGATGATTATACACGGTGGCATAACTCCTATGGGCTCGGACCGTACTAACCGGGGTCTCCGACCAAAAGGGGGCCCCGCTACACTGATGCACAGAAAAAAAGTCAGGTGTAGAAAATTCAAGGTCTAAGGAGTTTGGACTGTACCTGGAATATTCCTTGCTTCAGGAATGGAAATGAGCATTGAGTTTATTGGACCTATCAGAATCAAAAAAATTTTTTGCCCATGCAACCTCACCCCATGGTTGTGTTTACTATCTCAAACGTATTCGCATTATTCAAAGGTGAGTGTTCTACATTTACGCCGATTGTTCTTGTGCATTGGAGTCATTATGGATGAGCAGGGCATTGCAACTTAAGAATGCAAAGTAGTGGAATTCAGGGGGAAGACTCGCCTTGTAATTGGCTGATGCATTTTGTTATAGATTAAAAGTGTCTCGGTGCAAAGTCTCCCAGCAAATTTTGTTATGGGGACGATTTTCAATGCAAAATTTCGGCAAGCTTCGCGCGCATTTATCAAGGTGCACACTGCATATTTTATTATCATTATTGGGGCAATAATACATTATTGTAACCAAAACACTTCCGAAAAAAATTAAAACTCTGACCTCCCCAGGGACCCCGAACCAGTAGAGAATCTTAGAGCAATACAATGTCATGAGTAGCATATACGGTAACATTCGTAGTATGCACTTGTCGTTACACATTTTTATAACGAGTGCCATGCCACAGCCATAATATAACTAAATAATGATAATTTCTATGCATGTAGTTTATTGAAAGATTTGCCTAAGATCCCTTCATATTGCATCTAAGCCACCTAACTTAAACAAGAATTTTTCAAGAAAAGGAATTGTTACCCCTCCACTTGGTCACCACAACTTTCCCTTACAGTCAACCAAAAGTGTAAGAATTCACTTAATCGTGAAAGTTTTCTAATACATGGTCAGTTCGGAAATTTGTCAAAGATAGCACCATTTTGCATCTAAGCCATCTTAAATTTACAAAAATTTTTCAGAAATGCACAATTGTTACCGACCTTCTGGCCAGGTATGTATCTAGGGTGGGCTTAAAGCACCATCTTTTTAAGTACCCCCAATCGCCAACCTCTGGCGGCGCAACTGGACCGTCTGACAGGTCCAGGAGCCGGGGCCCAGGCTCATCGTTACGCCGCTGATTATTCACATGTTTCCACATGCACAGTCTATGACTAGTTCCTCTGCCATTTAAAACACATAGGCCATACGCTAGGGAAACCTATTATTCGAAATAGCAATCAATATTTATAATAAGCAAAACATAAAAAGTAAACCACCAAGCAAGTCAATTCGAACCCTCATTTCTTTCGTGACAGGCTCTTGTCAACGAGTTTCTTTGGAATACAGTTTTTTCAGGGCCGAAGCATGCGGGGGGCAGGGGGTAACTGCCCCCTGAGATTTGCAAATCGTATACGAAATTTTGGTCTTTTTGAGAAAAATACCGAAATGCTAAAGAATTCAATCTCCAAAGTATGATTTCAAGTTCAAAAAAGGAGGAAATCGCATAAAACGGTTCCATTTCTCCACATTTTCCAGCGGACCCCGCTGTGCAAGCGTCCTTATACGGGGTTCTCTTCCTGACGAATGAACTATTCTACTAGATACACTGCTTGAACACACCAGCATATAAGCTGGCTAAAGATAAAATAGCCTACCGTATATTCTCTAATAAACGCCCCGGGTCCGTTGCATTTTTGAAAAGGGAGGCGTTTATTTGAGGGTACATTTTAATTAAGAAGGTAACTTTTTGCTCATGTTTAAACTAGAGTCTTTAAACGAGCTAGGAGTTTTTAGATGTAGTGGTGCATGAAGGATAACATGCACGGCAGCTCTTACCTGTCTTATCCCCCGGCTTCTTTACAGTGTTGCCATTTACCTGCAACTGTTGTTGTTATTTTTAGTAAAAAATCAAAACACCTTCGACTTCTCTCTCGGCAAATGACCACTGAACAACTGTTTTGCCTTTCAAAAATTTACAGAGGGGGGTTTATTACAGGGTGAGCGTTTTATTAGAGAATATACGGTATGATTACCTTTAAGTTTTAGCTAAACGCAATGAGCTAATGAAGAAAATTTTGATTTAAAGGGCATAAACAGTCGCCGCAAACTTATTCCGAAAAAACGGCTATACCTCACAAATACCCTCTTATTTCACTTCAAGTGTCTTTCTTATGTTAGAACATAGTTGCATAATTCAAGGTGAACCAAGGAGTTACTCTGTCCTCTATACATGAATTTCACAACTCAGTGAGAAACGTATTGTAACATGATTCTCAAAAGCCATTCATGGAGTAGGATGCCCGGGTACACTAATTCAAATTGGCGTGACTGTATTTTTCATTTAAATGGAATCTAAGTTTTTTCTTGAAGTCTAACTTGTTTCTAAAGCAGGAAATCTAAAACTAAGTAAATTTTAGATGCAACTTTAAGGGCTAAAATGTGTCATCCCCCATTCATCTAGGAACATCTGGGAGCATGTTCTTGCAAGGTCTATTCAACGGCTACTCCCAGACCGATGGTGGCTCCCCCAGTGGCGTACTAAGAGCGCTATGGAGAAGTCCGCATGGGATACCAACCTTGTAGGGGTGCCACGTCACAGCCGACTAGAAATTCAGTAAATATTTAAAATTTCAGATCACGTTTTTAGTCCAACGCTTTACCAAAGATAACACCATTTTTTAACTAGGAAAACTTAGAACAAGAATATTTTCTCAGAGAGTAGCGGTGCCTTTATTTCCCTGCGGCAACATCCTCTCCAAATAGTACACCCTAAACTGAAAAAAAATCACTAATAATGAGGGTTGCTAAACATACAATCAATTCAGTGCTTTACGAAGTTTGACCAAAGATAGCACCATCTTGCACCTAAGCAACCTCACAAAAGACAGAATTTTCTCAAACAGTATAAAGTGTCATCCCCTTTTCTTAGAGGTGTGTACCTTTTGACATATGAACAGACAAAAAAATAAAAAAGATACCACTATACAATAAATGACAATTTGTAAAGATATAATCGGCTTAGAGCTTTACCAACGATAGCTCAACTTTGAACCTAAGCTAGGCCTCCCCTAAGCACCAAGGATGGCACTCATGCACAGGTGAAAAAAGAAGGGTCCACCCGGGTGACAAATACTGTGTACAGGCAAACTACTTTGTGCTCCGCTCAGATAGTGTCATGGACGGTCCCCCTAAGGAATTCACCCAGGCTACAGTACTAGCCTGTTACTACTTATGTAAACATTTAATAAACTTTTGTGTGGGTTTTTGTGTGGTGTAGTGAAGTTGATGTTAACTTTTCTTAACTTAAGGCTCTGTCGTGGGAAAGTTATTTGCTTTATGAATGTATACGATAATAAAACGCCTGATTGCAGAGATAAGAGGTTTACAAGGATAAGAAATTTACATTTTGTTTCACTACAATACGCCTACAACGTCAAAAGCCTTTGTTGAGCAGATCATTGCCCGGACAACCACCAGTGTGCTGGTTATCTTCAAGCTTTATATAAAGCTTTCCGCTTTTAACTGACGTGTCAGTTGTATCACACGCCAAAGTGTGTAAACACGCACATTTTGTGTTTCCTACTCCCCACTATTCTGTAAGTAGTTAACTTCACCGCTGTTTGTAGAACATTTACCACAAGAAATAGTAAAAAAATGTTTTAAATCTGCCGGAATTCGTTTTAAAAAAAGATTGCACCGTTCTTTCATGTTCATAACTTTCCTCTAAGGCTGATTCTTTTTTTTTTTTATCTTGCTTAGGTATCTGTTGTTCAGAATTTGTTACCTAAAACCAGGAGATCAAGTGAAAATGAGATTCTACCTGTTACTTATGACGGTCCTGGCCGCAGCGTCGACTAGTGGCGCGACTTGTCCCGTGGACTGCTAGAATGCTGCTTGCGGCCTATTCACCCCATTAACACAACTTGAAGACGTTTTTTGCGGAAATGGAACTTTCGACAACATTGCACACGGTAAGTCAATTGTTGGTAATAGTGACGTACATTCGACGAATCGGTAAGCAACTTACCCCTTAACTTATTTGATTCAATTGGATAAGTGAAATAATTTTCTACTTTCGTACTCTTTTGATGATTGAACTTACTGCATGTAACCATACGATATTGCCATGTACACGACACGTATATGGGGCAGTGGACCAAAATTATTTAAGTATCTATTAACATTATTTAACAGGATTCTGTTCCATAAATACTTGTGTCAAAACTATAAATTTTAAGATTTCTCGAGGAATTACCTGCAAATTTTGCTGCTGTATAATTATGAAATAACCAACTGGACTTGAAGGTTTAAACATTCGTGGGTATTGCGTGTACAACCTCTGAAAAGTGCGCGAATCACGAAGCCGTAAAAAAGGGATCATGAGCTCACATAAGAGCTCTGGAAAAATTTGGAGACAAAATGATCTGCTGTGTACTCTGAGACATTTCCCACTACTTAATGTATCGAATGCCTGTTCCCACCATTTCGAGTTTGATCTCAGTGAAGTAGCTGATTGTAAGCTATGGAATCAGACATTTAGTACTATTTTCGTTAGTGTTCTCGAAAACAGAATGGGGATAATTATCCCATACATTTTTGAAGCAGGATGAACATGTCCTCTGTCCCCCAACTGTTGACCCACCACGTAAGTACAAAAGGTGTGTGCGTGTGTGTGCTTTCCTGTGTCACATTAGCAGCCAGCTACCAGAGTTGTAACCAAGTCATTATTTTTCTCAAGTCACGTCAAGTCTCAAGTCATCTACCTTCAAGTCAAGTCAAGAATCAAATCATCTACCTTCAAGTCAAGTCAAGAATCAAATCATCTACCTTCAAGTCAAGTCAAATCGCAATTCAATTTCCTTCAATTCAAGTGGAGTCACAAGTCAGTTTCGTTCAATTTAAGTCAGTCGCAAGTTACAATATTTAAATCAGAAGTATAATAAATCTTTAAACTAGATAACACATCTCAGATTCAGTATTAATACGGAGACCGGGTGGTAGGCCTTAAACATAAACTTTTATCAAAAGAAGTCGCAGTTTAACACTTTTTGAGAAGATTTACGTAGTATATTATGTACATACTGAAGTAAATCGAAGCAACAACTTTTCAGGACAATCACTAGATCACTTAAATTTAAAGCACTTACTGTAGAGTGTAGACTATGTAGCTCACAATATCTTAAATAAGAAAAGATAATATCGTAATGGAATGACGTCGCTCATCATTTTGCAGTTTTATGAGTACCCAAACTGCATACATGTCAAACTTACTGCATGTGGTAATGGATGTTCCCTAAATGAGTGTATAAAGACCTCGTATCTTGGCCATTTGACTGATGTATGATTATTACTGGGTTCCCTATTTCGGAATTGTAAGAGTGGCACTGCATGGCACAACATGATTTTATCAAAAATGTTTGCCGTATGCTTGCTAATTTTGGTTTTCAGATCCCAGAAAGTTGTGTTTAACAGCGTTTTATTGGGAGTGAATTCTTAGGAGGAACCTCGTATCCTATCAAGTCACCACCTCTTCGACAATTGTGAGTTTGGGCTTCGCCAGCAATAGTGTGAACCGCTCCTACCCCCATGGGTTTGTAATAATCGGACCGCAGGCTATTGAATCATACCCTTGAGCTATCCACGTGGTTTAAGGGTTAGGGTTAGGGGTTAGGGTTAGGGGTTAGGGTTAGGGTTCCTTTTTAATCACATTTTATAGGCGTTCTTTTATTTTCATTCATATTTTGAGGACATGGCGTAGTGCGTTTCCTCAACACACCATTCGGTATAAGAGATCTCGATGAGACGGAAAAGGTTGGAAATCACTGATCGATGTACACTGGCTAAACATGTTTACTTGTACTTAGGTAATAGGCCTATGCGTTTAATGAGTTGCTAAGACTAGCGCTACATTACAGCTTTACTTTTTCTCGACCCCTGTGACCCAGTCTTTAGGCCATAGCCGTTCGACTTTTTTTCTTAAATCTCCTTGACTCTCTGGCGAAGGGCCGAGGGCGAAACCAAACGTTACTCCAAAATGAGTTCTGCTTCCCTAAAGGATCTAGGTCCACGAAAGGAACACAAGACCTAACGTGACCAAAGTCTTGACGTTCAGACCTAAACATCACGGGTCTGTCATGTGTGTTTTCATTTTCAACTGGCTGAAACGAACAAATAATTTACATGATCTTAGCCAAAAAGGTCAAACCCGCTCTACCCGCGTCCCACAGCAATCTCAGATGCATGAAAGAAAAGCTTTTTTGTGTCCGCAGAAAATTTATGGTATAATACAAAGACCATGGAACACTAAGCGACAAACATTGTCATTCAATGTCGACAAGTCATTTTTCTTCAAGTCAAGTCGCAAGTCAAGAAAAAGTGCGACTCGAATCGAGTCCAAGTCAGCAACTCCAGTCAAAAAATATGCCAGCTGCAAAGCAATTGTTAGTCTAAATATTCCACCAGAAAAAACGTAAGTATAAACGGTGCTCACAAATACTTCATCCTCATTCAAAATATCCCAGTAAACACGAAACATTTTTTGAAATATTTTTAAGGCGTAAAAATACTACAGAGAAATATGGAGGAAAAATAATTTTGAAATATTTCAAAAATGTTTAATTAACATTTCAAAAATATGTTGACTAAAATATTTTTCTTTAAGTTTTCAAATGTAACCAAAACGTTTCTTTGTCAACAAAAGAAAATGATTTTTTTCATGAATATGATTCTTAGTGCTTGTAGAAAGCACGCCAAAACTGTATAAAAAAAAAACTCAAAATACTCGTTGTGTACGTGTTTGTGTTGAAAAAGGTTTTAAACATATTTTAAAAATATTTTTATTAACATGTTACACTGAAACATTATAATAATATAAATAAAATGTTTCATAATAACACCCAAATTTAAATTGAAAATGGCCCGAAGTGTTATACAGTACTTAGACTATCATACTAAGGCAGATCAGAGAGACAAATGTGATTTTCTTATTGGATCCTGGATGTTGTAATAATTAATACTGCTAGAAATATTCCTATGATGTTTCCATAATGTTTACAAAACATTCTGGTAACATTTCAATAAATCATTTTTTAAATATTTCCATAGTATCATTTTATAACCATGAAAACAGTAAAAGAGAACAATTTCAGTTAGCAAAAAGGTGTGTAGATTGGTACAAACAGAACGCATATAACTGAGCTAAAAATAAAAGAGCAAAACATTTTTGAAATGTTAGAAAAATATTTCAACAACATATTTTTGTGATGTTTTCAAAATATAACTTTGACAACGAAAGAGAATGATTTTTCATTAATATGATTCTTAGTGCTTGTAGAAGGCTCGCCAAAACTGTACAAGCACTTCAAATTGCTCATTATGTATGTTTTTTGTGTTAAAATGTTTTTAAAATATTTTGAAGATATTTTTATTTACATATTGCACTGAAAAATTTTAATAAGATGAATAAAATTTTCATAATAACACCCAAATTTGAATTGAAAATAGCCCAGAAGTGTTATCTCTTCGCGGCTAAAAGTAAACAAAAAACAGCACCACCACTCGTTTTCAAAACAACCTACACTCCACACATTAAAACGAGGCACCTAAAGCAAGCTTTATTAAAGCATTGGAATATAATTGCAGGTGACCAGCAACTGTCCCGTCTGTTTCCCGACCGTCCTGTTAAAGCCTATAAATGGACACCAAATCTCAAAGATTTACTTGTAGAATCAAGGTTCCCCCAAACCAGGAGTCGAACGTAACAGAAGATAATGACATTATCTTACTTGATGCGCTCATAGCCCATTATAAAACATTACAAACCCTGCCTTAGTACTACAGTACACAAAGACTACTACCAATGACTTTCTGCCCACAGAGAAAAGAACAGAAACCGGTCAATTTGGTTTTCATAAAACCTTTTATTTGTCAATCTCAGAACGACTCACATTCCTCCAAAAGAGTGGAATAATTTAAAGCTTTGATTTGGATCATATTTAACAAGATCGGGCACTTTTCCCTAAAAATATAACAGCTCACCGACTTGGTAACGTCAGGTAGTGAAAAGTCACCCCCCTCCCTCCTTCATTTGTTTTTGCTTCTCTTTTCTTCGAAAATGAGACGTAGGTTAGATGCACTGAGAATTCTGGACAAAATCTCTGACTTATAGCGAAAGGAAATACTCGTACATCCTTTCATACCACAAAAGCGGGATCCTAAATATCGAAAAACAGTCGAGAGGAACTGCAAATTACTAGCACAAATGTCTTTGAGATCTAAAAAGATAATCTTAGCTTAAAACTTTCTTCCAATCAACGCCCAGTCTCTGCGGTATTCTTTTTCACGTCCAAATAGACAAATAAAAACAAAAGTTGCACGATGTCTAGCCGACTCTAGCGCATTATCAAAGCATTGAACCTATGGATATTACGGATCTAGCCTAATACCCGATATACCTGTCTCTCCTGAAGACACCACAGACTCTGAAGAAGAGAAAATAACTTGTGGTCAGAGAACACCCCTCCTAAAAAGGACAGAATTCTTTTAAAAGAAGAAAACTACAAGAAAGTAAGACATCACGCTGATACTCTTAGCACCATCCAGGCAACCACCATCGCCCTGACTGAAGAGACTAAATCTCTGGATTAACACATCGAGAATAAAACGGTAGGCCTAGCCTAGGCCTATCTCAACACATGAGGGCTAACAGAAACCCACCCAGACTTTCGAGGTCTCTGAACTGCTCTGAGGAACTCTCTGAGTATTGGCACGCGGCGATCCTTAAGTTCGAGCGGGAAGGGGGCTTTGCAAAGTCAGGCGGCAGGAACCTTCAAGCCAGGCGAAAAGGAAACGTCAACGCTTCCTTGAAATGGACGGTAGGACAAAGTTGGACTTATAGTCAACTTCAGAGGGTGAAGAGGCCAAGAAGCTGCTGGACAAACTTCTTAGATCATCGGCCAAGAAGGAGGAAGACAGGTTGCGGCACCAAAAATCCCCAAGAAAACACCCCTACAGGCGTTGAAGGAATCCGGATTAAAGCCAACGGCTCTTTTCAGGGCCACCAAATGCTTCCGAATGAGTGGCTTTTCTCATCTGCAAACATGCTTAAAGTGTCTTCTAGATTTTCTTCTAAGTCAGATCCTATGACTAGTCTTAGCTTAATTCTGTATCCGAACCTAGCCTAGGCCTACGCTAACTAAAAGCCTAAATTTAACCGATCGATTAAAGCTGCTAAAAGCAAACAATATTTCACTGACGTTTCAAAAACATCCCAAAAATATTTTAGTGATGGCGTGAAAATATGGTGACATTTTTAAAAATGAGCTGGAAATGTTGTTGCGGCATTTTTGGAACGCAATAACAATATCTTAGAAATGTTATGAAAAGGTTTTAAAATATAACAAATATTTCTTAAAATGTTCTGGAATTATTTCTGCAACTGAAGAAAAAATATTTCCGAATTGGTTCTTGAAAATATAATGGAAACATTTCACAAACTATTTTAAAAATATAACAGAAATATTTCACTGACGTTTCAAAAACATCCCAAAAATATTTTAGTGATGGCGTGAAAATGTGGTGAAAATATTTTTGCAACATTTCTAAAAGAGAGCTGGAAATGATGTTGCGTCATTTTTGGAACGCAATAACAATATTTTAGAAATGTTTTGAAAAGGTTTTAAAATATAAAAGAAATATTTCTAAAAATGTTCTAGAAATATTTCTGCAACTCAAGAAAAAATATTTCTGAAATGTTTTCTTAAAGTATAACAAAAGCATTCGGCTGAATATTTTTAAAATATGACAAGAATATTTTCGTGTTTACTGGGATATAGCAATACTTATTTCTCACTCTTCACTCTTTGCCACAATTTTGTAGCAAGTTTATCTTTTTGGCCCCTCTTTCTTTTTCGGTAGTTTTCAAAATCATCAAAATTTAGAGAAAAGATGGTTTAGCTGTTTCGATCATGTTTCTCCTCTTATTTCTCAGGCCGCAAACTTAGCTACATGTGAACTTCATACGCCTTTTTCTTACTCTATTATCTATTTCAAATGGTGTTGTTCCTAACCAAAGCAAGGTCGGACTTGTCATTCCAGTCTATAGCTGGTAAATCCTTCTTCGTTGTTTAACAACAGACCTATCTCTGTTCCTTCGACTCTCCAGAAACTTCTTGGAAGGATGCTGTATAATATACTCGTTATCGTCTTCCTCAAGTGTGATGCACTCACTGATTGGTTGTTTTAATTCTCAAAATCCACTTTCCATCTTGGTCTTTTACGTGTCTATTACATCATTACAGGCTTCCAATGAGGCTGCACTCCTCCAATAAAGGCTTTCGCCAGTACTTGGGAAAGACTTAAAATATTATTGAAACTGATAACCTATCTTTCGACCTTTGTATATATATATATATATATATAACGCTAGAACCTACCACAGGTGGAAAAAATTTCGGGGAGCGACACGCCCCTTCGT
>WURT03478508.1:0-22043 GCA_009936505.3 Holothuria glaberrima | reverse complement strand
GAATTTCACCAGATTGCTTAGAATAGGTACCCCTCTAATATATCAAAACTTGATTTGAGCTTAGACCCTTCTTTTAATGACGATAACACCCTTCTACTCCTAGTCAATTTTAGGTGTTAAAAATCTCCAAAGGGGAGGGGGAACTTTCCCCTGTCTAATATTGGTCAAACAGATTACACCAGTGGGATATTCAGAACCTTGGTAACATCAGGGTGGCTGAATACAATGTTGTAGCCATCATATTGGTCAAACAAATTAACAGATATCAAGAATGCACAACCAGTATAAGTGGATCAGGACCCACCCTCTGTGAAATACATTAGCTACGCTAATGGGGTATATAGGTACATTTTAAATGGGAAACTTTTAACATAAAGTGACGTGTTGACGGAATGCCTTCATTGTATAGCTGAGCAGGTTGTTGGCCGCATAACTTCAGCTGTTCAGAGTGAATTATTGATTTCATGTTGGTTTCTGGTTAAACATCTCTTTACCAGCCTGAAATTATCACTTTCCAAGTAATGGCTATAACATTGAATCCCGTCACCGTGATGTTACCTAGGTTCTAAACATCCTATTGGCTAGCAAAGGTATATTTTACGCATAACTTTAACCTAATTTGATGTGCCAAAATTTGATACCTGTTTCGTCAATCAGTGTTTGAATTAGACGGGGTATTATTATCTGCTCCCACCAGCCATCTATACAGGACGGCATTGATTCCTGGTGTCGGGAGGAGTCCGTTTTGGCGTTTGATGTAACCCGTCGACTGCTCTTCGAAATAGCAGCCGTAGTTCTTTGTGGATTTGACCGCCGAGAGATTGAGGTTGACGTTATGGCAACAACGTTTATGGACTTCACGAAGGGATTCTTCACGCTACCGTTTGACTTGCCAGGAACGCCTTACAGGAAGGTTAGTTTCAGCATTCAAGTACTGCCTCGGAAGTATTTCCATGGTTTCATGCAAGAAGTACAAGCATTGCAGTTACCCAACGTCTTTTCTGAAGAACAAAATAGGGAGAGAGGGGTAGGGTATCTCATAGAGGAGGGATGTAGTGCCAAGAGGAAGATCATGGTTTGTATGAGAGACTTAACTCGAGAAAACCGAAAAATGTCTTATCCCAATACTCGTAGGAGCAGAAATGGGGGCGGTGCGTAATCGTCAGTTGAGAAAATTTTGTACCACCCTTTGGTGCCGTCATTCGATGTTATCTAAACAAACATTTACCTGAAATGATTAAGCTTGGGGATAAAGAGTTATCTGTCAAGCCCTTAAATACGGTACATATTCACAGCCTACTGGATTTGAATCGAAATGCAAAATCCTCTTCAAATACTTTAAAAAAATACATTCCGTTTTGGTGATATGTTGTGGGTGTACTACTATCTATAAAACAGAGATATTGACACCTTAGGTTCGTACGAAAGAATTTGGCTAGATTCAAGTGATTTTTTTTATATAAATAACACCCTTCTCACTGCATTCTTATTGGTTTTGTATTTTTTTTCCATCGAAAAGTCCAGGAGTAAAAACAGCGTCAACTTTCCTCAATGCAAGTTGAGTAAAAGATCAGTCCCTGAGCGTGTTGCAAATTGTTTTGACTCGTCGTCTTCTTTTCTTTTTTGCTCCTGCTGTAGGCAGTTGCAGCGAGAAAAATCCTGTTACAAAACTTAGACAATGTTGTGAATAAAAAATTGAAACTTTCTCCCGATGAGGATAAGCGAGATGCTTTGAGGATTTTAATGGAACATGACGAGGACATAGAGGCAGGTCACGTGAGTACGGAAACCCTTAAAGCAGATATGATCGATCTTTTGAATGCTGGATTTAACACCACGTCTAGCGCCGTCACTACGCTTCTCTACCACATTAGTAGGAAACCAGAACTGTTAAAACGAGTACGTCGGGAACTTGCCGAGTTAAGATTACTTGATCGAAGTAACGGGTTGACCTTTGACCGCCTAACGGAGTGCAAATATCTTACAAATGTTGTGAAGGAAGGATTGCGTATAGCGCCACCTGTTGGAGGAGGGTTTCGAAAGGTCTTGAAGACCTTTGAATTAGAGGTCAGTACACGTGTATTCGTTTCTATGGAATAAATTCCACACAACCCCCCCCCCCAAAAAAAAGAAAAAAATATGCCGTTTTAAGTTATTGGGTTAAAATGTAACACCCAGTCTCTTGAGCATGCCCTCCTCCATCTGCTATCACAGTTAGTTGTACTGGAATTGAACACCATCTTTAAAATAAGGGAATTCAGTCGCATAAAGGACATAAGGTGTCAAAAGAACGCATCAAATAAGCTCAACGGCAAAATAGTCTCCATACAAGCCCGAAACCCCATATGTTTGTATACCACAGTGTAAGAATCCAGACATACCTTTCTACTTATCTCCGAAAGCAACCCCCTCCCTCGTTTTTTTTCTTACCCCCTCCCTTGTTTTTTTAACCCCCTCCCTCGTTTTTTTCCTAATATTGGCACATCTTTTAAGGTGCATGATACTAGCAACCACGGGGGTTTCTAAATACCACAATCCAAATATTCAGACGTACTACTGTTGTAACGAGTCATGACTCGAGTCACTAATTTTCAAAAGGGAAATGACTAGGGCAGTTGTATCAAAATTTTCCTCATAGAAAGAATACAGTGACTCGAGTCACTGACTCGACTCGAGTCACATTGAAAGTAGTAGATGACTCGACTCGACTGCAAAATTGAGTGACTCCTTACAACTCGGTGTACTAGTAGTACGCTTTTACTCCGTAATGGAAGCAATAGCAGTAGCAACGGGGTTTGCCCCGCAGGTACTCTCTATATATACTTCACTGAACGAGCCTGGGTAGGAAGACATCATTCCATTCGTGTATGTGGCCTACTTTATACGCTTCCTTTTGTCATTCGAACAAACCCTTCCTTGCGACAAGTTCAGATAATTTCCGACAAGTTGCTACGGGGCAGTATTAAGATTCATTATCTTTCTGTATTTTTCAACGTCAAAAATTTGCCCGCGCTTCGTGCACCTTGGAGTCTGCTTTAGCCACACCTTCCAGTACGTAACATGTTACTGTAGTTCCCTGATATTTTATTTGTTCTACCCACTTCCAGGGCTACCAGATTCCAAAGGGATGGACCATAATCTACAGCATCCGGGATACCATTGAGTTATCTGAAAGTTATTCTCGTAAGGATCAATTTAATCCTGATCGATTTAATCCCGATCGTCAAGAGGATCAAAAAGGTGGCCGTTACAACTATCCCATCTTTGGAGGAGGGTCTCGTTCTTGCATGGGAAAACAATTTGCTCAATTGATTCTTAAAATTTTTCTAGTTGAACTCGCTCGTACTTGTTCAGTGGAACCATTGTACAAAGAACCTGTCAAATTTCGTTTGTTGCCAATACCTCACCCAGTCGAGGGTCTTCCACTGAGGTTTAAAAGGTTACATCCTTCTAACATTGAAAAAGATGCCATATCGAAGGATTAGAATGACATCGCAGACATTTTGGTGCGGACATGACGCGGCCAATCATGTTCGAGTCCAACGTATGCCAGGATGACATGCGTGTACCTAAACTTCCGTTTTCAAAATCGCCTCGTTGGACGACATCCATACACTTTGCATGCAATGCACAGTTCATTTGATCAACTGAGCCGATTGCTTGTACTTATGAGTGTTGGTGTGTATCGCCGTCCTCCACTTATTGAAATCCAATTTCCCAAAATGAATGGAGAGAAAAACGACCTAAAGTTTTATCAAATTTCTCAAAGTTCATATATCACACCATCATGTCCAGAGGGACCCCACTCTAACCCTAACCTTTAATTTCCTTACATCATTAAAGCATTCGTTGCAGTTTTTAAGCTCCCGAAATGTCCTTCAAAATCAGGATCTTTCTTAAAGTGGTAGTGCTTATTTTATCGTTGCGAGGCATTTGTTTCGCCACTAAGACGGTGGCACAGGACGTTAGGTACACTATAGGTATAGGGTTCAGTGGACCTTTACATCGTCATACTGCACTGAACCCCATTAAGTTGGTGTACCCAGGGGCGTAAATACGGGGGTCACCCCCCTCCCCGTGAAAATCAAGTGTCGGTCTATGAGCACCAAAAAGTCGGTCTCAAATCCAGTTCAGTATGCCTTTGTATCAGTAGACTAGACATGAACAATATTTGATACCTTACTCGAATTGAAATTCCGGCAAAGATGAAGTAAATGTGAAAAGATAGCCTGAATTTTCTATTGAGTTCCCGAATTTTTGATCGAATGCCCGAAAAATGTGCAAAAATTTACGCGCGGTAGTGGTTTAGTGGTGTATTTTATGCACCCGAACTGCAACGAATTTCGGGCAACTTTTTGAGATTCGGTCAAAAAATTTTCACTCCCCCCCCCTAAATTGGAAGTCTTGTATGCCTATGATTATTACTACCATCCTGTAAATTGTAATGATCACGGAAATTCAGATCATACAACTATATCAAAGGGAGTCGGTCTCCAAGAAATGTAGTTCATCCCAAAATATTTCACGCCTCCTACGAATTCATCTATATACGCCCCTGGGTGTACCTAACGTTCTGTGCCACCGTCACCCTCTTGCTGTCCAACTTGAGTATGAGTGACACCTATCTGTGATGTCATCAGTACGTGTCCAATCCAATTGAAAATATGGGGATATTGTGAATTAACGTTTAAAAGTAGAAAATATAGGACTGGTGTATCTTACCAACATCTGAGAAAGACGACTGTAAAAATGAGAACAGAATTTCGTGAAGTCAAATGATGGACTTTTATTGTAAATAGACTTAGCCAGGGAGTCTAAACACGATGGCAAGCAAACTGGAACTTTGAAATAAAAGCCATAACATGAAAATAATGTTTCGACAACTTTGTTGCCTCCTTTATTGCAATAATTTTAATACTCTGTGAAAATTTTATTCTTTTGAACTTTTAACTTAGTATTAAACGCAATCAAAGAATGAAATTAGGGTTGCATGCAGAGGTTTCTAACTCCTCAGTGAAGATACTATTTGGATGGACCTCTCTGCAAGACCACCTATTGTGAGATGAAATTTGTGCAATTTCACGCTAAGTCTGCTAAGACCAGATACATACAATGAATGACACACACACACATACACACACACAAAAAAAAACACAAGTATACTGTGTGGTTTTTAATAACCATACTAAAACACTTTTGGTGACATCTAGGAAACCACTTTCAATGTATCCAACAATCCAGAGTGTAAAATAAATCAAAGTTTGTAAACCAATGGAGGAATAATAATTGATGGTGTGCTACCTGAACTGGCAAAACACATCTAGCATACTTGACTCATAGCAAAAAGAGGTTTGTGAAATTTTATTTGTAATTTACATTTCCACTAAACAGCATTCCTCCTCTATCACCATACAATTTATTGCTGTACATACTGAAGTAAGCAGTCACGGTGAAAGGAATAAGTGACAAGCATGGTAACAAGATCAAAACTAGCTGTGTTAGCTGCAAAAAATCCGTAAAAAAGGCAAAATTTTAGGCACTTTGATTAGACTGTATTCAAATTGGAATGCTGCAGCATTTGAATGAAAGTTCATGATGTACTTTGTAATGCACCTTAACCACATATTGTACAGTGATCTCCACAGGTCCAAATGTTGTCCGGGCGCCTCTCTCTTATTTTGCAGATGACAATGATCGCCGTCCTGGAGGAGGCACTAAGAGGAGGGGTGTCCCCCCCCCCTTTGATTTTTTTTCTTGGAAAAGTGTTTAATTCACTTTGCAAACGTTTCCAAAAAAAAAAGTGAAAGCAATATTGTTTTGTCTGGGCGGCTAAGGGTTTTGTGAGGGCGGCAACTTTTAGGCCGGGCGCTGACACACGCTCTTCAGATTTGTACGGGCGGAGCGCCCGAACAAAACCGCTAGTGGAGAACACTGTTGTACCAACTAAATCAAACTTACAAGACATATAGACTGAGTATCATCTGTGAAAATGCAATGAATGAGTTTAAATTCATGAATTTAAGAAACTCTTTAAAAACTTCCTTCATTAAAGCTGCATTAGTTACTCTACCTAATCTTTATTTTACTGTTTATAGCCTGTTTTTCTTAGATTATGGACTCTTTTGTAATTTAGCTTGCATTTTACTCATTTTAACTAAACTTTTCCTAGCCTTTATTGGTTCTTACTGTCTGATGATTTTAAGATGCATAACGTCTGTAACTTTTGCTTCTCAGTTTTCAATTTCATTGAGTTTAACTTTTGTTTTGTAATTCTGATATGTTCAGTTACATCTTTGCACTTTACTTTTTATAATTGTACAGCAACTGAAAACTTTCATTTTTTAATTGAATAATGTGCTTTATACTTTTGATCATTTCTTATTACTATTTTGAGTGAAGGACAGGTGCATTGCACAAGATGTGAATATCATAAAATTTAAAGATAATATTTACAATAATATATACACACAAGTACTTTTGTTCAACTTTTTAAGAAAAACGTTTTGTGATCTACCCTTACAGATACGTACACACATATGTGGCAAAATATATTTTTTGACAAGTTTATATGGACATTTCATATGATGTCAGTTCTGCATACATCTCCAAGTTGGAGATGGACTGAAGAGCTCGCACATGTGGTTACAACCCTCCGTTATGACATCTCTACGTTCCAACAGTGTGATAAACATGCAGATATATGTCACTTTAAAGGGGCTCATTGTGTTAATATCGATTATTTTGTGACAAGTTTGAAGGATATCATTACATGACAATGCTTCTAATTAGCCTAATTACTCATATATCATTTCCAATAGTCACAGAAATGTGAGAAATTGTAGTTTTTGTGGACTGGAAAAATGTAGTATTATACCATTATACCATTATATGGTGAAAATAGCCCATGACCAATGTGGAAAACTCTTCCTAATTAAACCTAGCTGTTTTTATCACATGGAACAAGATTTTTCAGTGTTCTTTTGAAATTCACGAATGATAAAAAATCACTGGCTTCACATTGATGACCACCACTTTGTTTTTCCTAATGATTCACATTAGTTTTACACTACAAATACATCCTGGTTCATCGTGTTCACTTTTGATAGAAAACTTGACATCCTCACAGGGCCGGATTTATGACATGGTCCAGTGGGACCCAGGCCCCAAGCTTCCCACATTTAGGGACCCCAAATGGGTCCAAAATATGAAGGCATAAGGTGTGAACTGGCCGTCCGTCAATGGTCAACATGTAAAACATGGGCCTTTGTTCAGAACTCCACACTGAACAAAAGTTGTCTTTCCATTGAATACAAAATAGAAAATGTTTAGATGCAAAATGCAAGGCCCAGGAAACGCCATTTCCAGTGATCTATGAAGCATTTTCTGCCAAAATTTTCTTCCACTCTATGCACCAATCTATGGTGGCACTCCCCTTAGATACTAGGCCTAACTGTGAAAGGGCCCCCCAAACTATTCTGGTCCCAGGCCCCCACGAGCTAAATCTGGCCCTGCATCCTCAGCCTTCCATTTAACAGATAATGGGAATTTAATGGAAGAGTCATTTACACTTTTACTCTTTTACACATTACAAAAATTGGGTGTGGACTGGGCTAAACTAAAGGAGACATCCTGTGTAAAGTTACAGTCAGGATTTTATGTTAATATCACAAATTTTTATTATTCATGCAACAAATCTTGCTTGAAGAATTGTCACTCTTACACATGATAACTGAATGGTTCACCTATGAATTTGCAGTACTTGTAATGTAAACATTCTGAAAGATACTTTTTAGGGGAACAGTTAAAGATGACAGATTAGAAGCATTTTCCAGTGTAAGGTCAGATGACCACATGTGCCCTTTAAGGAAATTCTAGAGGTAGAGAAATTCTGGAACAACAAAGAATGAAAACATGAAACACAACTGCCAACAGTTGTAACACCTGAGGCACACTGAGACTATCAAAATGACATTAATATGATGTGAAAAATGAATGCAACACTTCCTGAGATTTATGATATAGAAAGCAATTAAGTTATGAAATTGATTCATGATAAAAATAATAATGTGATGTATTTTGACGTCTAACACAACTAAACATTTTAGAAGATGTAGTACCTAGGTTTTTAGGTGGGGGTCTGCAACATGCACTAAAAGGGCCTGAAGAAGATTAGGGCACCTTGAAATTTAGGTAAGAAAATAAAGCATGCGATTAAGTTCTAGCAATTACGATTGCTGTGAAGTAAAAAGGAGCCTTTAGCCTTAAACACTTGAGATGCACAGATGTAGCATATCATATCATAACCACACTACAATATTTCCAGACAATGCATCAAATATTGAAATTCAAATAACAAACTTCAAGCAAGTCCAAGTTCCTGCAATGTGACTCACTCACTTTCAGGGTTTTCACAGCTATACACAAACCCTCAAAAATGTTTATGAAAGAACAAGCTACAGAAAATCACTCTTTCATAGTCAATGCACTGGCAACAAATGCATGAGCCCAAGGGCACTGTGGTTCCTTGCCTTTAAGAAGATTTTGTTTAAAGGGAGTATTAAGGGAGGGCATGTGCCCCTTCAAGCCCAATGACTTTTGACCTCCACCAAAAACAATAGGGCACATATTGCGAACAAACCCCAAATGTGAGAAAAACTGATCACTTGGTTATACAGTTATCGCACCACATGCCTCACATTCCAATACGTCACATATATACACTCCTGACCTTTCACTTAAATGTCAATAACTTGAGTTGGAAACATCGTAGGAGGGTAGTATACTTGCCCTGTTGGTTCCTCTCAACAAGATGCATCCAGGCATCACAAAAAAACCCACAAAGGTCATAAGGTCAAATGAGGTCAAAGTAGGTCATAATGTGCACTTCACATAGACCAACACAACTTTCCATTATACCATCCCCCTAAAATGTTTCGTTGGCGAGATACCAATAAAATATTACTTTCTGACCTTTCGACCCTTTCAGATCATTTCAATTAATGTTACAATATTTCAACCTCCTACCAATCTATCTTATCCTAAAATTATGTCACAGTTTGAACAACAGACACCAAGTTACAGCTACTAAAGGAAATTCACTTAATTGCTTCTAGTGATCCCCAATGACCTTTGATTTCCACTAAAAATAATAGGGCACATCTACTTAATATGATACATGTACACACCAAGTTGAGAAAAATTGATTACTTGGTTATTGAGTTATCCCACCACATACCTCACATTCCAATGCATCACATACACATACACACACACACACACATACAAACACCGACTTGACAACATAAGTTCCTTTGTTACACAAGGAACTGAAAAGTAAGCTGACAATAATTGTGTAATATATCTGGACTGTTGTTAACTGCATTTTCTTCCTTCAAAAGAAGCTTTCCTGCTCACATATTAAGTTAGTGTGACCCAAATACTACTGGTAGGTACAAGTCTGCCATCCTTGCCCCCACCCCATCCCACCCCCATCCCCAGTAATGAAAAAACACCTTTAACCAATAACATCCCTGATGTTGAAAGTGTCGAGCACGATATGTTCAACTGTTGACTTTTTTCCACACTCATACAAACATCCCAACAATTTGGGCCCACCACCTCCTTTTACCTGTAGGTGGACCAGATCCGAATAAGCCGAAGGCCCAGGGTAAACAGTTTTTGGATCAGACCAGTTGGAGCCCTCGTCATTACTTATTCTAAGAGACATGTTCTTTCTCCTGAATTTGCTAGCAGGGTTGGAAAAAACAATAACTTCTTCCTTTCCATCCTTCGCTTGCAAATCTGTTGGTAACGGCAAAGTCAAGATACTTCCCTAAAGGAGAAAAAAATTTACGTTATCACAGAATTGTCAATGCATAGTTTAAGAGTTTTATCTCAAGTAAACAAATTTTGTGACAGTACCAAAAAGTTTTTTTCCTTGAAAAACCCCTAGATGGACAAAATTGGCTATTCCAAGTGACAGAAATTACTTTGAACCCCTTTCATTTATAGATCTTATGCAAATATATCACCTCTATGCAAAATTTTCAGTAAAATTTATCATTGAACTTTGTAAAAACCTTGTATATCTCCCTGAGTACAAACTGGTAACTTTAACCGGTGAAAAATAATACTGGTTTGACTATGGCCACTCCATCATGAGGTATTAAATTATGAACAGATGGCAATTATGATTATTAAAACTTTTTAAAAGTCAGCAAATAAACTGATAACTCTTCACAGTTATTGAACTTTATAGTGAGCAAGCCCACGTACATGTGTACATACATCAACATACATCCTTAGCATGCTAGGAAACCACAAGTACTGAAAATGACATACGTATAGTTCCAAAAAGAATCAAAACTGTCAAATATTTGTCAATTACATGGACTTGAAGGACTGACATCTTTGCATCTACAATAAAACTTACCTCGCAACCACCACACATTAAACTATTTGGAATGAAGGCAGCCAGGAATCTTGGGACACCGCTAGGTTCTACCAGCTTTGTCTCCTTAGCTGTGAAGCTTTCTCCTTCATCCCTACTGAAAGCACTCTGCCGATTCTCTCGAGGCTCTTTGGTACGACTGTTGACATACAATCTGCCATCATGTAGCTCTGCTGCCTGTTTAATAATAGTAATAATAACAATAATTAAAAACATATTCAATTTTCTCATAGAAATGCAAATTTCAGAGGTCCTTTTGAAAAAATAATGCAATCTTTATAATTATGAACAATTATCCAGGGAATTCAATAAGTAGCACTGAGGAGCAAATGTTCTGCACATGATCAGATTAGATGCCTCTTGCCAATTAACAATAGACCTTTCATCCAAATTGCAATTTAAAATTACAAAGAATTGTGGGATACTGTTTTGGTATGTGTCGCTTTTGTCAATGGTATTCTACTATCCCACAATCCTTTGTAATTTCTATTTGGAAAATGTCTATGCAAATGTCAATGAGTATGTCAGTGCAGAGTAAGCAGAAACACCATGAAAAAATAAATCTTGGTTTTATCTAGTCTACAACAAAATGGAAATCCCATTTACTGACACAAATGACATATATCACAAACCTGACTCTCATTGGCATGAACAGGTCTCCTGTGACAACAGTAGACAGCTGACTCTATATCGGCACCAGCCTTCCAAGTCTTGCCCTCATCATCACTATAAACAATACAGCTTTTGTTTGCAATGCCATAGAAAGGCACAATCTTATTCACCAACCTGCGGACTAAACACCACATCTTCCTTTAATACTCAGTGACTGTTATTCACCATCTGATGTCCAAAATGTCTCAAAAATATGAAAGATAAGATGACTTTCTATGCATTCTGTTTTTGTTTCCTGAAAAGGGTTATGTACAGTATGTCTTCACTATACAGAAGACTTTTGACAACTTTTTGAGAAACTGAAATTTGAGACGTTTTGAGATTAAGATGACTACTTCCAAGACAGAATAATGAAGGAATAAAGATGGGCAAAACAAAACAAAAAACCAACAAACCAAAAAAAAACTACTTGTTTCAATAAACACAATCACTCTCTACTGGGTCCAGGGATTTAAAGATTTAAAGCACATACAGGAAATCTAAGATTTTCAATTTTCCAGACCAAATGGTAAATTTTCCAGACCAAAAAGTCCATATTCGAGGACTTTTAAGCCCACACAAACCTCCCAGACATTTCCGATTTTCCCTTATAGTTGGAATGGTTTCTGGAAAGTGTACAAATGTTATCAAACCAAACTCTTCATCATCCAGGAATGTTGCTACAGCGCAAGAAGAAGCTGAAGACAGTTTCCCTACAAAAGGTCACAAATCTACAGTTAAACCTGTAATAGTCTATTGTTAACTTTTGGTAAGACCTACATTGCGAGAACAGACCTTATGCACTGACATCACAATGACACAACGTTAGAGTACAAGCAATGAAGCCAGCTACATAAGGTAAATAACATACTGTACGCACAACATACCCTTCACACGTGCATGTGGACTTGGGTGCATATCAGAAAAAATAAGCTGTCTGCATATGTTGTGTCTGCATATGTGTTGGTGTTACTTGTACTGCTACAACTGTACAAGCCTTATACAGTACCTTAGCTGAGGGTACACTTTCTGTTCTGTGATGATATATGCATGAAGGTCTACACATCTAAGTCAGTGAAGAAACCATTAAATATGATTTAATGCAAATCTTAGCAGCAACAAGATAAGATTACTTCTCAGGGAAACTCTCATCCTGCAGATTTAATGACATGATATGTGAAGAAACCAGACTTACAGTGGAACTGTGGAAGAACAATGCAGTGCTTCCACAACTCAAAGATATATTTCCTCAAAAGAGTACAACACTTCCTGCAATCTATTGATAATTTCCTGAAATTTGCAACCATTATTCCTGCATGCTGTTTGTCATGGTTTTCACACTTTTAAAATAACAGCAAAGGTAAAGGAGAAGTCTACCGTACACATAAAAAGACAAGGAACTAGAAAATTTGATTAAACTCCTCCAAACTTGTGAATTTCTCAAAAATTCCCAAAATTATTCTCTTGCCTGGAATTACTCAAACAATGCCAAATTCCCTAATAATCAGTGTATTACCTTTAGTTGTGAGTACATAGTGCATGTCACTTTCATGAGTACAAATGCTGCATAAGCAGCATGACTTTTTCTTTTATTTAGTATCTTTTTTTATATTTAATGCAGACATGTTCAAATTGCAGCCGAAGCAACTTTTGTAAGTTTAAAGCAACCTGTCCCGAACAGTGAGTACGAGACCACAATTACTTCAGGTTTGACACATAATGAGACACACTAGTACAAATACATATTTTTTAAGTTCCTTTTCAGCAGTCACAAAGGAAAGTCTGCAACCGTCCATGAAACACAAAGAAAAGAAGGAAATATTTTCACAGTAGACTTGACAACTTATAGAGCAACAACAATTTTGATTTCCTGTAAATCCTGCATTTATCAAATAACATAAACACAAAACAGAAATTTCCTGTCCTGTTGTAAAATGAATGCACATATGCATAAGCAGGTACATACATAATTTCAGTAGCTATCTTAAACAGAATCACTTCCTTACCACGAGGAAACTTTGACGGCAATCTGTATTGTGAATTTCCGCTCACGATCATTCTCCCTGACTTTTGCATCTGGATGGCATGTCCTGGGCCTAATGAAAAATTAAAACACTTCTTATTGTTAAAGGTATCTATCTGGAATGAAATCATTTCATACATTTAGAAGACAATTCAAATAAAAAGTAATAAAACATAAAAGTAAATCTTAAACAAGTAGCATCCACATTATTCATACTATTTTATAACCTGTTGTGAGGAATGATACAGTGAAGACTGATATATTTGTAACACTTCATAACATTTTGTCAAGGTTGGAAGTGCTGGGAACTGTTATAGCAAATTTTGAAAACAAATACTCGCAATGCATTTGCGAATGATTAAGAAATACTCACAATAGTGGTAAACGCCAAAAATTTCGCTAACTAATTGTAGCGACTGGTGGGATTGCGAGTGCAACATGTTCCGCGAAACTACTTGTAGCAGAATCACAATTGTAACATCAACCAGCCAATCAAAACTCAAGACACAGTCAATACAAATTTTGTGTGTATAATTGTATGTAGTAAAGTCAGTGGAATTCCCCATTGAGTTTGTATTATGATGAGCAATGCTGGTGTCTTGGCATCTTCTCATCGCGTCTTGTGGTCGCTGCCTATAGCAGATTATTTCTTTGAGATGCCGCAAACTTTATGATCCATAGCTTTAAATAACAGTTTGGTTCATGTGCAAAATAACAAACAAGTGGCTGATTAAGGTGATCTTGAGATGTTACATTTGTAAGATATCTCAGGGAGTGGATTGAAAGGCTTCTTTGTGAGTATTCCCATGATCAATTTTCGTAACCGATTTTACTCAATTCCATACGGTTAGCAAGTACTCACTTTTCTGTCCCATCATAAAAGGTTGGTTAATTCTTACTTCCAGAACCTATTGCCCTACTTACCCCTCCTGATCCAGAAAGTCACAAAGAAAGTCCCCCTCACAATGCCTACATACTTTCTTAAGATCTAATGACAGTTTCCTCAAAATTGTCACAAAATTTGAGTAAGATGAGTCTAGTAATAATCCCAAGGGAAGAGAAAAATGGGGAAAGCTGGAAGGTTACTTCCTGGGAAATGTTGGTGTCTGAAGGGAAATTTGACCTTTCCAACATGAAAGTATGTAAAACATGGTGGGAAATGGGACAAAGCCCTCCCCTCCCCACCCAGAAACAGAAACAAAACATTTTTACTCAAACCCAGCTCACACTATGAGTGGTTTGTCCACAGTCATAAGTCCCACATTCTTGCTTTGGTACCTTTTTGATTTCCCAATAATGGACACTTTAAAGCCAATTGCTGGGTGACCTTTGTTAGAAACTGTGGTCAATACATACCACAGTAACATAACCTCAAAGGATACAGATCTCAAGACACTTTACCTTCTGCACAATAAATCATTCATCCAAAATTTTGTCTTGTTCTTTGTTTCATTTCCAGAAAACAATCATCAGATCATGCTTAATAGAGCTTATGTATTGACATCACACCCCATTTTGGGGGCAAAGCAATGAAGCACACTGCACGCTTGACGTATACTTCACGCACGTATCTAGTAGACTTACCTGTGTATCTGATCAGTACACAAATCAGCTATCTACATTTGCTGTACAAGTTGCAATGATACACGCTTGCCTCCATTAGACGGAGCACTTTCTGTTCTGTGACATCATATGCGTAAGGTCTATTGTTATGTAGCTTGAAGCTACGGCTGTATGAAAGTTTGCATCCTGAGGTAATTTCTCACCATTATTCATTTTGCTTGAAATGAAACTGATTAAAGGGATTTTCCAGAGACAAAATTCAGTAAGTTAAAAAAATGCAGAAAATATTCCTCTTTTAGGAGGTGAAAACTGCATCTCAATAGCTTGCATCATTTGGAAGATACAAATTTTCAAAGAAACGCAATTTTTCCTCAAGATAAAGTGCATTACAGGAAATCTGTGATGTCATCGCGGCACATTAATTTGACATAGAATTGAATTTCTTTATTATATTAATGCCGCTGTAGGGGATATTGAGCAACTTCGTATGTTATGCCCTACATATGGTGTAGATTTGTGCTACATCTACAAGGAGACATATTCAAAAAGTCCAACAGTATCAAATTTCAAGGACAAACAGGGCATTCAATTATAAAGAAAAACAAAAGGAATCTGAGGCAATGTGCCCACTTTACATAACAATCTGTGACCTTGATGAGAACTGGAGGTATTTTTAGAGAAAAATAAGCACTCTTTAATATGAGATATCTTGAGTTAGGGCAAATAGTATTGCTATGGGGTTTGGAAGGCACGAATTTGAAAATTTTTCTCTTTCACATGAGACCCTTGTGAAATGCCACTGGAAAATGCCTTTAAGCCTAATACCAAAATGCACTTTCATTATTACAGAAAATGGAAAAAAAGGAATGATCAACAGGGAGAGCAAGATAAGGGCAGTCTCTGCAATGAAATTTTATTAAAACATTTCTTTCCCTACAATTCTATGCCTCATACCTGGTGCATACACTAGTGGAGTGTCCGTCATCTCTTTAAATACATCAGTGATATCTGTCAGGGACTCCCACCTCAATCCATTATCTCTGCTTCTGATGCAGCAGAACTTCTGCTCGTATGTATCCTTTACAATTAGACTTGCAACAGTTGCACTGACTGGGAACTCAATGTAAAGTAAAACAATGTCACCGGTTTTACTGTCCACAACTGGAGATGGATTCATTACTCTGTATTTAACAAGCAAAAAATATTGGATTTTTTTTTTTTCTTATTCCACATTAGATAATACTGACCATGTGCACTTAAAGGAATAAAGAAATTTGACCCTGCAAAGCTCTTTGTCAACCATCAAAACCTGCATTCCTTTACAGACGGCTTTGGGGTTAGTGATAGCATAATGCCAATTGATGCATCTGAAGTGTCAATATTTATTAAAGCAATTTCATACTCCAAAGTTTTATCAGTTTATCAAAGTTATTTACAAGAATATACCTGTGCAAACCAAGCATTGCATAAAGTATAACTGTATGGGACTACAACTTCAGCGATACTTCCAGCTGATGTACTTTTCCCTGAAAATTGAATACATATTTACCCCCAAAAAGCATGAACTTTGCCAGAATATAGCAAAATTTTCTACCAAACAGGATGGCTGCATCCCCTCACAGCCCCCTTGCCTCATAATACCCCTATGACATGAAAGCAGACATATTACGGCCTGCTAAGATTTCACAGTGGCTACATTCTTGTCTCTAAGCCAGCCTGTAAAATACTTTCAAAATGCACATAACATACCTTCCACGTAATAAATAACTACAAATTTCATCTCTCCACCAGGAAATTGTCACCACCAAATGTAATATCTTGGATAATACGTAGTATGCTTGTATATATATACTATCACAACATGGAGTTCGAGTTGGATGCGATTTTACTGCTCAGTTTGTAACCAATTGGTTTAAGTCGGGCCGGCAACATGGCTCACTGATTTATTTTCCCAACATGGAGCAATCATGTGTTACTATACAAATAATGAATGGTTATGAGTGTCATGGTATGAATAATTTCATGAGTTGAAAGAATGGATGTTCAATCCAACGAGGCAAAGCCGAGTTGAATAGAGAGTTCATCTTTCAATAAATGAAATTATTCATACTATCACATGAATGGAAAACATGCATTATTTGTTTTATATAACACCAAACTTCCTAAACAGGCCAGATTTTGGTCAAATTTTGACTCAAGGAGCAGAGAGGGCCAAACACTGTGTGATATTCTAGACTAACCCACAATGGATAACATACGACCCTGTGATAGTGCAAAATAACCCATGGCATGTGACCACCAATCCTCCAGTCAGATGTGGAGGAATTAATAAGGCGTTATATATTACATCTTAACCGAGCCAAAACGACACACCGCATCATTTGTAATATCAGATCAACACTTCCATCTGTATATTGATTACATAGGACCCTTTCACTATCTTATCAATCGAGCAAAACAATAGGCCTATTGCAAGTATGTTAGAATTTGAGAGGTCACATTTACAATGTTGTGTAATGTTCAGTACTTCTTGTATAATTACAAATGTACTGAGTACTGAAAGTTGTCTAAAAAATGAAACTAAACTTAAACATCTATTGTGTTTTGAAAGGGCACATAATTTGACAAAGAAAGTTTATACTTCAAAAAGTATCCAATATTCACACACAGTGAGCTATTTAAAGGTTTTGTCATATCAAAACAGTTGAGCATTTACTTGAGGCACTGAAAGTAAAAGAGACATTAAACTGTGATAAAAACAACAAAAGGGCTGACCTAAAGTAAAAACTATTAGTTAATTGGCAAATTATCATTTCATAATTAATGGCATTCAACTGCTTTAAGCTAACAGGGAATTATTTATTTGAAAAAGCATGTACTGTGATAATTTGTGATTAAAGAGATCACAAGAACTAATACCACCAGCATTTGAATTTCAACATATAAGCCCAATTCGGAAAAACGTGATATCATAATACAGCAATGTGACACAGCAAATATCAGTTATATATATATATATATATATATATATATAAAAAAAATATATATAATATATATTTATAGTTAACCACCTCCAATCCCCTTCCTAGTTAAACCAACTGTCTGGCCAAGTGGTTAGAGCATCCGACTTGCAGCAGGAAGGTCTAAGGTTTGAATCCTGGCCGGGTCATACCGAAGACTTTAAAAAAGGAACCTAATGCCATTGTGCTTGGTGCTCAGCATAAGCAATGGAGTAGGGAAAACATTGCTCAGCATAAGCAATGGAGTAGGGAAAACAAGCCAGTGAGCCACAACTGGAAAAAAGGCTGTGGCCGGCTTGACTTAAACAATTGGTTAGAAACTGGGCCGTAAAACCTCATCTAACTAATTCCTAATTAAAATCATACCTGTATTTGTCAGTTGAACAAACAACTTTAATCAGTTTTGGTTCCCAGTCAATATCACCTTTTTCACTGACAGTACCTCGTCTCAACACAATGTCAATGGGACCATAATCCTTTTTGCTCTCCTTCCGTCCTTCGCAGAATGCTAAACACATCCCATCATGGCAAAGTATGGCTGGAATTCTGACAAAGACAGGGGTACATAAAATCAATGAATGTTACTGGCAAATTGTTTCCTGGTACAGTGCCCGTTTTTATTATCACTTTCTGCAAACTGTGTCTGCATGTATTCTTCAGTTTTCTTTACAGAAATCAGAACAATTCAAGTATATTACCTTTGTTTTCTAATGTAGGCAATGTTACATTTTGAGTCAATTCTAAAGGTAAGACACCCTATCAATTACACAGTGTTTGTTGAGTGGGTAATGGACTCAGTACAGTTTTGAGAAATTAATAACAGTTCTTCATAAAAACTAACAGGAACATTCTCATTTGCCCCAAATAAACTTATGCTAAACATACTCAAAATTTGTGTCTGGTATAAACCAAGCCTTGACTGACATAAGAAAAGAGCAAATTCAATCAGGTCTTGACATTTGCATATGGCTTTAAACTGCTCTGATCTTTGCACCGAAATTTCAGTCATTAGACTTGAGATTGGAAAACCATTTATAGCAACTAATATCACCCCGATAAATGTGAACTTTCATACCCAAGAATGAAAACTCTCAAAGCAAATTTTATTAAGTATACTTGTTACAAGAAAAATTTGTGTAATGAAACATCATGACAGAACCTCATTTTCCCAGTTCAGCTGTTCTTCCTAAGTGAATGTAGTAACAATTGCTTTCCTTTTAATATACATTCTATTAAAGATTAACTTTTCAGTACTACCGTTAATACAGTACTTTCAGGGGTCCCAATTGGTTGTAACACAAATTACAAAATATAATAATTAAATATAATAATTAACATATCACTGTCTTGCATACAAAATTTTCTTTTTTAGTTGAATTAGAACTTAAATTCTTGTTCTGAGTAAGCAAAAGACTGTATAAGTATATACTTTGCAACTTAAAACTACAACTGTGTTTACTTGCAACCTGCGAGGCCTGGGAAAAGCTATTACTATCAGCAATGTACATTTTTGGCAAAAATGTTCCAACCATACGACAAGCTTAGCCAACCAAAAGTGGTAAGGGTGTCAGATCCCTCTTCCAAAAATATGTCCCCACAACTGCACCTCCACGCCTGATGCGGGGTAAGTGGAACCTTAACTTGCACCCCAAACCCGCAAGGTCTAAATATGGCCCTGCAACTAGCATTGTACCTGAATGTATCATAGTCTTCACCACATTCACTTCCTGGCTGGAAGACAACCACTGATGCTGTAAAAAAAAAAGTACACATCATATCAATACAAACTGAAGCATGATACTAGTGCATTGAAATCATTTTTTTCTCTTCTTTGTAATATGCAAGTTTCATGGAAGTTACCTAAGTCTTGTGACTCAATTATGCTCAAAATCAAGCATGAAGACAACACAAAGCCCAAACAATTCTCAAGCAATACTCCAAACTACATTACTAGGACTTTGACATCTTAAAGGTGCAAAGGTTCATTTGTTTATCAGTGGTCAGCAAATAAACCTACACAACGTCAAGTAACACTGCCAGATTTGTTAAAGAAACATGCTAAGTTTAAAATGCAACACTGAAACAGCACAGGTCTCAATTTTTGGCTGAAATCATGGTGCTTACTAAAACACTCTAATAATCAACTTCCAGATTCAACAGACTCCGTGTGCCTTATACACTGATTTAATCTGTCTGTTGTTGCTCTACTCACAATACCAGCTTAGCATTAGATTAAAGGCTCTTGATCTCAGCTCACCCCAGACAGTAACAATTCTCCCTTCAAAGTCAACTTCAAGACCCTCCTCCAATTTAAACCAAGCCTCCTTTCTAGTACACCTCTAAAAGGCTAAGACAGTGCATGGGGCTACAAGGACAGAGCCACAGAAGCCTGTACTGAGTTTAAATTGCTCGGGGCTTATTGTCAAGCAGAGTGTGTGTGAGCTTACTGTAATTGGGAACACTGCAACAAACTGTACAAATCATTGTTGACCAACCAAATTGAAACTGTATTGTTTGAATGATTGTCAATTAAAGTGCAGCTATCAACTGTATTTAGAACTCAGGGGATATTCCTAAATACGATTGGGCAGAGAGTTGCCAGTATCTCCCTGGTACTGGGGGATGCCATATCCCCTTTAACATCAAGATTAGCATGGATATTCAATTTTGTACTGATTATTCATAGTTTATGGTAAATTTTTCATGATTATTCTTAAATATTTATGTCACGTAAATAAAGAACTTTAAGCGCCCTGCGATTGTATGCAGCAGTCGGGGATCCTTCCCTTGTCACTACATAAAGGTGCTGTCCTGGGGACAGGGTCTAAGGGGAGTGGGGGGGAGGCCCTCCCCTTTGAGAATTTTTTTCTTAATTTTAGGTTGCTTAGATGCAAATGGTGGTATCTTTGGGACATTTCTGGAACTGAGAAGCATCGATAATTTGGTGGATTCTAACTTTTGGTTAGGTAGAAGAGGAAAGTATGTTGTCTAAGGGAAGAGTATGTTGTCTGCAAACCTGAAGCCCCCCTTTGGCTACTGCCTTCTACTTGGGGGAATTTTTATACCAAAAATATGTGCGTGGAGTCCACACAAACATTCTTGGACTTAAAAAGAAATTTTCCTTTGCTTCATTGCACATTATAAAAGGGTATCAAAGGCTGGCAGACACCATAACTATAGGTCCTCCGGGCAGCTCTGGATCAATTATATAAGACAGGGCACTGACATGATTCTTATTACCTGACATTCAGATGATACTGTAAACAGAATTGAGTATTACGCCTAGCACTTTACAACGATCTTATTTTTACCAATCTTAAACGAAAATCCAGATGAACAGATTCCAGCAAGGGGGAATGGGAGGCGGGAGTCTAGGTGCAGGGAGGTGATGTAAGACCTCTGATACATCGAGACACTTTTAATTCCCAAAAAATCTATAAGCCAATTAAAAGCCGGGATTTTACCTGGAAATTTTTAAACAGCTTCCAACTTTTGCTGCTGTAATTCTCTGAGAGTTGCTATTGGAAAATATTGATAATAAAAGCAATACTGAGGTAAGGTTTGGATTCAGCAAAAATTTTTACGGTTTATTAGGAGATAATTTAAAGGATTTGAAAAAATTCTGATTTTTTCAGAACCATTTGTGATAGAAAGTAATTACAACAGATCTATCACTTTGTCAAAACAAACCCTACCCCTACAGAAATCTATAAACTAAACACCTTTTGGGAACTTTAAAAATTTTCAGCCTTTTTTTAAAAATTGATTGGAGGCTTCCCCCCATGCTGGCGCCTGTAGGTGTATTCGAGAGAGGTCCGGTACTAGGAGTGGCTGCCTCAGGTGTATTTATTTTTCTTTCCCCTTTTCTATTCTGACTTCTTAATTTTCTTTTCTTCTCTCTCATTTTCCTCTTTCCCTCCTCCTTTTCCCTTTTATTTCCCCTTCCTCTTCTCGATTTTTTCAGGGGGCACTCTGCCTTCCTACCCCCACTGGCTACCCTACTGCTAACACTGCAACAAAGAGTATGTTATCTTCATGCTAAATGAAGTTGCACTCAAGTGTGAGCTTTCCTCTTTCTGCCTGGAACGTAGTCACTTCTTCAATGATCTTGATCTCGATGGTTTCCACACAAATCACCCAAATGGCTGTTGACAATTGACCCTCCTTTGTCCGGATTAGATGTTTTTATCTGGATGCTACTTGACCGAGAGCACATTAGAAACGGACTTCATTTCATCTTCAAGGGATTTTATATAGGTCTACTTCAGAACATGGGGTGAACATGTGAAGTTTTATTGTGCAGTCAGCTGCCAGGTCTACTACTTTTACTGGGTGT
>WURT03478397.1:0-22046 GCA_009936505.3 Holothuria glaberrima | reverse complement strand
CAAGTACCTATCGAAGCCTCTTGAAGATAACAGCTGTATTAAGGTTATTACTAAATGATGGTCGATACTTGATAGTTTGATACAATGCTACCACAGCCTATACGGTGGTTCGAATCCTAGCAGGGTCATACCAAAGACTTTAAAAATGGAGCCTACTGCCATTGTGCTTGGTGCTCAGCATAAGCCATGGAGTAGGGAAAACAATCCAGTGAGCCACAAACTGGCAAAAAGGCCTTGGCTGGCCTGACTTAAACCAATTGGTTCAAACTAAGCTGTAAAACCTCATCTAACAAACCAACCACCACCTATACTAGTGGCAAGCACCTGTAACTATGAGGAGCCAATATTGAGACAAGCCGTTGAATGGTACTGTGTGATTTCCGTTGCACTAAACACAGACCTTGTGCATAATGTCCAGGGACCACTCACACTCCAATAACGACATTTTTGCACCAGACTTTGTCCGTCAACTATCTTTCACACATCACACATGCATTTAATACTCTTACCCTAGCAAACTCTCTTTCACAGGTTAATTTTGATTTGAAGCCGATAATTAGCTATGTACTCCGGTCGAAGACAAAGAATGTTCACATACATGGTTTCTTCCCACAAAATGGTATGCACAATAACTCCACACCTTGATCATATTAATTGACTTGTTGAAATATAGTCACAATTTTCTGCAATATAACAGTTTTTTTTACTAAAACTACACATATGAAGTTGTATTCTGACAACCAAATACTGAAATAAAACAAAAATACCCCCAATTATAATACTCTCCCTAAAAGACAGGGCCACTTCTCAAATGTTAAACATTCAGGACATAAGTGGATGCAACTTTTCTGTTTCAGCGATAGAGGACAACAATTTGAATGGAGCAAAGTAGAGCAATCCCTGAAATCTGAGCTGTGGCTTCAATTAAATAAATTTTCATCACAACAAAAGGTTCACTGTTACAATGAATGGCTTCCAATAAAACCTACCAGTGTTAACAGGCGGGCTTTGCACCTCTACTGTAAAACAATCATGAAAATAGAAATGTATAGTTGATAAGAATTCTTCCTTCATAGCAAAAACCTAGCAAAATGGCACAAACCCACCATTTCACATACCATTTCTTTAAATTGTCATATAATTCATTCCCCTTAATTGAAAAAATAAGTTTTACTTGGAGGTTAAGCCTTTCCAAAAATCTATTATTCACATTTTTTAATTGATTAACTTGTTGGGAACCAGGGAAAGTAAAGCTAACCGGGAAATATTGCATTTAAATGCACCAACATGGCGTATAAAGAGAACACCTTTCATCATTATTAAACCGTTCAGTCTCACCAATTAGCTCCAGCAATCTCCTCAAAATGTTATGCATTACAAGATTAACAATGCTGCATCATTTGAATTTTTGAAAGTCTGGGTGAACAACTTATTTTTGTGCCAGAAATAACAGAATTTCTTACTGTGAAGGCCTTATTTCTTGAAAGAAACCTACCATAAAGCCACATTTTGAAACATCTATCATTCAGTAGCCTATCTATTAATATTATAAAAATGAAAATTTTCTGTAAAACAAACCAGTTAACTGTGTATGATCGACATATCCGTCACATCCTAACTCCATCCTACTACTTAAATCCTTCTTGTATATATCCACTGTGCTTAATCCTGCAGTGAGATGAAAGTTACAATATTTTAATTCCATAGTTAACTGCTTACGAACCAAGGAGACCATTTTAATAGGCCAAATTGATACTAAATATAGACAGGTGAACCATTCAGATGAAGCAGTGGGTTCAAAAGCACAAGGGACAAAATACTCGGGTTTGCATTGCAAATTGCGATCCAAGAAATTCCAGTTGCAAGGCAATTCCAACTCAGCGTCACAAATATTGCAAACTAATATTTATCAGTCTCTGCCTAAGTTCGAACTATTCTGATAAGCCCAGCATGTAGTAACTGCCACATTGTTTGAAGCAGAAACCATAAAATCGTCCACCTCGGCCTGACAACTCAAAACATGTCTCAACTGCACTTGTCGTATACTTGTAAATGTACACAAATTGTACTGAATATTCTAGCAGATCAGCATTTGTATTACAAATGAGCCAAATAATGCAGCTCATTTGAAAAACAAATGTTGATTTCAATAGTTGCTAATCAAGATTTGACAATTGCAAATCAATTCCAACATTGATTAGCAATTACTGCTAACCAATTCTCTCACACTATTTCGTCCCCTGAAACACACTCAATTAACACACACATCCTTAAAGGAAATGCACTTTAGAGCTCCTTGCACTTGCAATGGCCTTTATGCAATGTGGTTGGTAACAGGATAGACCCCACTTGAATGATGTAATAGTGGGGTGCCACAAACATATTTTTTGGCAAAGTCTATGAAACATTAGAGCACAAGCCCTTTAATCCAATACAACTAATATTGCTTCAAGTTTACAACAAAAATATGGCAACTTCATCTGCTAGTATTTTGAACCAGAAATAGTAAAGGCCTGCAAATTTCACCAGAATGCAAACATTAGGTACCCCTAACATGCATAAAGTAAAGTTCAGGCGATACCTTCTTATAAATATGTCCTTGTTTATAAGGTTGTTGGCTTCTGCCTTCACCTTTGACAATACTGTACAAACAAAACTTACCTGACATCATAGGTGTTATTTCACCTGAAAACAAAATACAAGTGATACAGGGTCTCAATATGACTCCATCCATTATCTACACTTAGTTGGAAACTACTCAGCTATGTCATTTCCACTGATAGTAGAGTCTCACAAAAATGCAATACACTGCACAATACCAGAGCCAGTTACCATCTAAATATGTTTTGGTCCTTTTCCTCAAAATCACTGAAAGAAAAGGCACTCTTGATTTCAAGAATGATGTACATATTAACTGTATAGTGAAAACAAAAAAGCTTTTTGACAAGAAACAGAAGATCTTTCCTCAAAAAGCAATCATATTTTTTTGAAACTTTAAAGGCATTTTCCAGTGGCTTTTCACAAGGGTCTCATGTCAAGGAGAAAAAAATTCCACTTCATGCCCTTCAAATCCCATAGCAATACTCTTTTCTCAATTTGAGATACCTCATATTCATGAGTACTTATTTTTGTCAAAAAATACCACCAGTTAAGTGGGCACATTACTTCAGATTCCTTTTGTTTTTCTTTAAAATTGAGTGTTCAGTTTGTCCTTGAAATTTGATACAGTTGGATTGTTTTAATATTTTTCCATACATGTAGATTTAGCACAAATCTATACCATATCGAGGGCATATAATAAAGTTGCTACGTATTACCTTTAGCAGCATCAATATCATAAAGAAATTCAATTCTATGTCAAATTAATGTGCCGCTATGACATCACAGACTTCCCATAATGCACTTTATCTTGAGAAAAAATTGTATTTCTTTGAAAATTAGTATAGATCTTCCACATGCTACAAGCTATGGAGATGTGGCTTTCAACTCCTAAAGAAGAAAAATTTTCTGCAGTTTTTGAACTCATTGAATTTTGTCTCTGGAAAATCCCTTTAAAACAAGTCCTCATTATGAATTACTTCAAAACAGTTAAGAGCCCTAAGCAATTTATGGAGACCAGTCTTTTCTATTAATTTTCCTATCACTCAGAAGTTAAATTTTTGTAAAATAAAATGAAACTGAATAGTCTTGTCCTTAAACAAAGACAAAAAAATTGCAAATCTGGCTCAATTGTTCAAATATCATTATGATTTAATAGGAGGAAGCTTCATTATTAAAAGAGTGTTCATTTGTGGCAAGTTAATAATGATGTGAAAATCTCATTTTTTTTTAAGAAATCTGACCCTTTTGTTCACCTTCAATACAACCCACAATCCCACAGGTAGAGTTTCCATCAAATGTCATAAAATATCATAGAATCAACATTGCTAAGGTTTCTCTTTGTACGTTATTGATCAGCAATAATGCTCTCTCTACCAAAGAACCATGGAGGTGTTACCAAGACTGCATGACTAAAGTACATAGCAATAGCTTCAAAATTCAAGATGAATTTGACAAAAAATTCCTTTTTTAAAATATCTTTATTGCACTTGGGTATCACACCTGACACTAATTTCCCTGAATTCTATGAAGGAAATATTAAGTATGCTTTCAATACCCCTGGTATGAAGAAATTCAGTTGGTTTTCACTGCTTACGCAATCACATGACATAGTGGGACATAGCTTGTGTATCCACAATTTGCCTTCACTTAGTCTAGGTCATCACAGGGTGGTAAATATGAATGAAGAACAGAGGTTGAGAAGTTATTTAATGGCACACTGGTATCAACTCCAACATCATCAACTATAAACACTGCCATCTATATCCTACTGCTAGATTTCAGGGTAAAACAATAGTCTTGAACAGAAGGTCATTAAGTTGTTATTATGAACTTACCTGGGCCATTGCTGGGCCCTGAGGTTTCGTTACCACCCCTTTCACCTGTAGGAAGAATTAAAGAGCAAACATATCTAAAGCTGTGACACACTCTAACACCAGAAAAGTTTCAGCATTTGTTTACAATTTAGTTTCTAAATCAGCCACAAAATGCTGATATTTAGAAGAAATACATTTTCCTGCATGATAAACCAAATATGATTTGCACTTTGGATTGATCTTATATAAGTTATTAGCAAGAAGAAGAGACAGGCAATCTTTCCTGGTTTAGTAATTTTTCCATGCTGTAATTTTTAAGTAAGGGATGGTACAGTATACAGTATATATTAATGCATCCTTTCGCTAAAAATAGAGTTTATGCCATGATTTTAACATCTAAATGCTGTAAGCTAACTTACTGAAAATTGTGTTTACCTAGCTTTCCTAAAATCTCAAGATGCTACACAACTGCTAAAATTAAAGGATCTTTATGAATCATATCACAAGCTGATCTCAACATATTAATGTAAAACAAACTGCATTCAAAGTATATACCTCAAAAAATATTCCCTTCAAGAATAAGATCTTTTTCAAAGCAAAGAATATAAATTAATACTCACCACCTGAGGGTAAAGATTTGAAATGTTTTATCCCCTTGTGAATTATGTATACAGCAAGGAATATGACCAAAAGGGTAACTGCGAAAGCAGTTACCCATTTCAGCTGAGTATTTTGCTTCCTGAGCTTTTCTAAAAATGGAAAATGTAAATTTTATTGACTAAAAAGAAAACACAACCTATTGTAATATAATAATACAATAATACTCACTAAAACTTAACTTTTAAAGAAATCATACAAGAACAAAAAAATGCATCAATTTATTGTTTTTAGGGAATTTCAATAGACTTCAGCTTTTACCAAATCTTCCTCCAACAGTGTTCACCCGGTAACCGAAATTTTGACCAACTTAATGTGATGCATCTACACACCAAGAAATAGAAATATCTACAATTCCTACATTGACATATATAATGCTTTTAATACAAGATTTTAAGCTTTTGAATTCTAGTGACATCAAATGACCTTTCACCCACAACAGCAGCAGATGGATTCCTCCACTCGATATAACAAATACATCTCTTGCTTGTGCAATATTCTTTTCAATGCTTAAAATCATGGAATATTCTGTTACACAATATGTTTTCAGATCTTGTCTTTTAGTTCCCTCAAATGACCTTTGGTCCCTCACAAAACCTTTGGTTGAAGGTTTCTGTAATTAACATATATAACAACATGCATAGTTAACAAAATAGCAAGCTTCCTATCTCGACATAACAGTTTTCAGAGTTTGATTCAGGACCTCATGCAGATGACTTTAGACCCCTCACAAATGCAACAATGTCCTTCCTCCTCATCTAACAAGCATGCCAGGTATAAAAAGTATCCACTCTTCCTTAAAAGGTAGTGGGCAATAGGAAGTAGGTCTCAACTCCTACCTGGTATGTACATCACATTTTAACAATCGAGACATTATTGCAGAATTCCTGATATCAAATTCATTATAAGCTGTCCAAGGGATAATTTTGTCTAAGGCCTACATTGGCCTGGAAGCCTTTAAGACAGTGGTTTGACTACCTGGACTACAATACTGATCAAACTTAGCCCTTAATTGCTATGACAATCACATCCTAACATTTTTAAAGTGGGAAAAGCTCATGTCAACATTTTTTTTTCTAATAAATGTCCCCAAAAAGCATGATTCACACAAAATTACAAGATTAGGGGTCAATCCCTTTACATAAGGTTAAATCTGTCACCAGTGACATGCATGTAAAAGCACCATGCTACAAGTTGCAATCACCAGCATAAATCATAAAAAACTACTTCATTTCATTATTTATGATGCAGATGTCAGAAACAGCCAAAAATATTTCCAACAAACAAGCCCTGCACTCTGTTCAACATTTCTGATGGAATAATCAGTACATACAGTCTTTCCATATTATTAAGTGCTAAACAGGATTGTGGGTGCAACCTGCCTGGGTGGGATTATTCATGAGTTTCAAATTCCTTGCTGGGAAATTTGCCAAGCTTTACTGGAAATAAGCATTTTCTCTAGGCCTGTGCACAACTTTTCATGAAATCCTTGTCATCACCTGGAATATGATATTACTAGAAAATATTATTGGTATTTTTGTAATAGGCTTCTACTCTGAATTTTCTAGCTTATGAAAAATTGCTAAAGACTGGTAGAAATGGCACTAACAAAACTTTGTCTTGAACTGACATTTAATATGTATAATATTACATTTCCAGGCAAGTTCGCTTGTAACCCTTGACTTTAAACAAGCTTCCAGACTCTTTTAATCTTTATAAAAGAGAATCATGACATATGCATATTTTTCCAGGCCCTTCTCTACAGGTAAATGATACTAGTAAGAGCTCCAATATCAGCGGTTCAGGAGACAAGAAAAACCTAACAGCACACTGCATGTCTATTATTCGAAAATCACATTATAAAAATTTTAGTTTTGATACTTTTTGTAGTTTCAGATGAACAAGGCAAGTTAAAAGCTTCATCACAAGAAAGCAATACTCACAAGTACTGTTACATAAACTGATGAAAGTTCTGTGAAGTCTACATTCTAAAACTTATACAACTATGAATTAATGAACTTTTTATACTACGGGAATGGTTACAGTTCTATGTTCCAATGTTTTGGCATCTCTATATTCCAACAAGCCTGCATGAAGATCATAGGATAAGGGTTGGGTTTCTGACCTTACCCTTATCCTAACACTGACCTTTATGTAGATTTGTCCACATATAGTGATTTCAGAACAGAGATTTCAGAATAGAGAGCAGCTTGTCACAGGAATAATTCTGTGTAGGTGATTGGGGGAGAAATTTTAGACATATACTTTAATGGGGGGGGGGGGTGGCAAAATATCTCAATTTGAGTAGACTGAAGGTGACAAATGTACATGTATTTTACTATGATGCTACACATTTTTGGTGTGCATTGGTATGATTTTTAATGTCTAGATAACTCAATGATTTTTTAGGACATAGTTGAGACCACCAGACACCAACTAAGCTTCGTACTTTGACAACTCGAGACCCAGTATATGTCTTACAGTAGATGCTATGTAAGCCAAACCACCTGAGGTGACAAAGCTGGATGTCAAGGCAATAAAAACCAAAGCAGATAAAATAGAAGCCAGAGTTTACTAGAAGAAGAGATATAATTGATGGAATTTTCTTGATATGTCAAATTAAAAGGTGACAAAAATGTACAGATTAAAATTGGGGGAAATTATGTGAATCTCTTTACAGAACTTATTAAAGCCTGTACAAAGATACTGTAATCTTTGGTTAAATTTTGACATAGCAGGGATGGTAGCCTATGCCATGACATAGTAGCTTGTGCTTTGAAAAAAAAAAGATAGTACCTTGATTCCAATTGAATCACTTTTTTTTGGTTTTGTTTGTTTGTTTTTTTTTTTTTGTTTTTATTTTGGGAGTTTTTGCTCACTTTTGAAGGAAAAAAAAAAGATAACAAGAGGTAGGCCTCTAACAGGTCAGACCATCAAAATGTCTAGCCCAGATCACTGACAACAGCCAAAACCCGACTTCTAAGGGGTTGTCTCTATCTAACAAATGCTTACATGGTATATTCATTGTTCTGTAATATGATACACACACGAACCTGCAGATTACTGGGCACAACAAACAATGAAAATGTTATTGAAAATGTCACTACAAATTAAAGGCATTTTCCAGTGGCATTTCTCATGGGTATTATGTGAATGAGAAAAATTTTCCAATTTGTGCCCTCCAAACCCTGTAGCAATACTCTTTTCCTAACTCCAAATATCTCATATTAAAGAGATTATTTTTGTCAAAAATACCTCCAGTTCTCATCAAGGTCAGATTGTTATGTTCAGTGGGCACATTACCTCAGATTCCCTTTGTTCTTCTTTATAACTGAATGTCCTGTTTGTCCTTGAAATTTGATACTGTTGGAATATTTGAATATGTTTCCATGTAGATTTAGCACAAATCTACACCATATGGAGGGCATAACAAACAAAACTGCTAAATATTCCCTACAGTAGCACTAATATCATAAAGAAATTCAATTCTATGTCAAATTAATGTGCCACGATGACATCATAGATTTCCGATAATGCACTTCACCTTGATAAAAAATTGCACTCCTTTGAAAATTTATATCTTCCAAATGCTGCAAGCTATTGAAATGAGGTTTTCACCTCCTGGAAGAGAAAATTTTTCTGCATTTTTTTAAACTTACTGAATTTCGTCTCTGGAAAATCCCTTTAATATTTTTCTTTAGGATGTACGATTCATGGTGCTAATTAAAAGTGATTATATGACACTACAAGGAGTAGGAGGAACAGATATGTAAACTCCGGATTTGAAATTTGTATGATTTAAGTTTAACATTTAGGCAGATGTGTACCATCGGGCTAAACTACCAGGAGTGTAGGCTATACTAAAGACAGACTACTGTTTACTTTCATTTTTTTTTTTGTCTACTTTTTAGTCGCTAGTCTTTTAGCCAAACTTCACAGCCATGCTCTATCTACAGCATTCATTTTCAAAAGTAAACTTCACAAATTTACTTCTAAGACAGTCCTACAAGACAGTTGATAGTTACTAACAGGAAGATGCAACATGGATACAAAAAGTGGATGAATGAAGCTTAAGTCCAGGCATAAAAACTTACAAGAAAACAGGATGTGCCCTTAAAATTTTCCTGAACTAAAGGTAAAGGCATAACCAATGAGAGAATGGATAAGAAACAGATTGCAAGAAATAAATAAACATTTCAAGTGAATGAAATGTATTCTTCATACAGGCTACATCTGAATGGTATCATGTCGTAAGACAAGTTGTTTGAATGACATTTCACTGTTTTGCTAAAAGAAGCATACATTTGTGCACTGTCATAGAGTTAGTTCTCAGACACTTCCCTCCCCCACCCTCTGACAATTTCCACCCAAACCATTTCCCCCTCAGACGATTCCTACTTGGATGATCACCACCACTACAATCCCCAACCCTGAGTAACCACCCACACAAATCCCACCCCAGACAGTTTTGATGTCTGAGGAGTAATTTTCATGGTTGGGACTTGTCCAAGTGGTAATTGTCTGGAGTGGCAATATTCCAGGTTGGAATTATCCAGGGGAATGACTTTCAGAGGGACTTTTCCTGGGGAGGAGGGAGTTGTCCCACCATGACAAGAGCAGAAATGTTGCTTGAGCTCCCTTGTGGATTATGTTTGCCTTACATAACATACTATACAAGTTTTTTTAATTTTATGACAGACACAGGTAACTAAGTACTTAAAGCAAGAGTAGAAAATGAACATACCCAATTCTTTCTCAGAAAACATTTTTATTGATTTTATCTGCCACAAATGTACAGCGGGCTCTTCACAAAACACTAAATGACAATACCATACACTATTAAGGGACACACCAAAGTAATTTTGTCTGGCTCAATGACTGCTGGGTACTTTAATAGGAGACTGATCAAAGTTTCTGTATCCCAAAGAACTCTTTTGAACTATTTCCATCACAAATTTCCATTTCCCACAATTGAATACAGGTTTTGGCTTTATTTCTAAAAGCTGACAAAACCTATACTTTAATCATCAAGTGCAAAATTCTATCTAATTTCTTTCAACCCTGTAAAGTGTTTGAATGCGTCTTCGATATTATTTTAACTAGTTTTTGGTCACTCAAATCACAGTTTAATGAAGCAATTTTACCAGTGACAGAGAATATTTGAAATCAGAAAGAGGTTGTTCCCATAAAGAAAGAAGAAAACATTCAATCATTACTCAATTCTGCATTAATTTCATCTGTATCCACTTTTTCATTTGTATCCCCTTGCGCTGTTGACTTTGAAGTAGATAAAGACATTGGAGCCTTGGAGGGTGAATGAGTGTCCTCTTCTTCAGTTTCTGAGGTAGAGTATTTTTCTGATAAAGAAAGGGAAGAAAGAATTAATCTCTTCAGGGCTGAAGAAGTTAAAGCCTCTAACCAGAAAGCCAAAAGGCTTAGGGATTCCTTGCCATATGATATATTGTAACAAACATGAATCACCCACATGACAAGCATGAGATCCCTCACAGTTATCCTGCTTTAGATACCTCTGACCGCCACAAAAATGATAGGGCTTTTCTACTCAATATTAGCAATCCACATGCAAAGTATGAGATCTGTCACAATTATACCCTTCTTGAGATATTGTGTTTAAAAGGTTTTGACCTTGTGACCTCTTGTGACCCCAAATGACCTTTGACCTTCACCAAAACCAAAAGAAATTATCTCCTCATCACGAACAACCCACATGTCATGTGTGGGATCCCTAACAGTTATCCTTCTTGAGATATAGTGTTTACAAGGTTTTGAACATTTGGCCTCTGGTGACCCCAAATGACCTTTGATCTCCACCCAAAACAATAGGGAACATCTACACAATATGGTCAACCCAGATACCACGTATGACATACCTCGGAGTTACCCTTCTTGAGATATCATATTTACAAGATTTTAACATTTTGACCTCTGATGACCCAGAATGACCTTTGACCTCCACCAAAAACAATAGGGATTATCTACTCAATATGGCAACCCACATACCAAATATAACATCCCTTGGGATTACCCTCCTTGAGATATGGTGTTTACAAGGTTTTGACCTTTTGACCAAACACACCAGGCTTCTGTCAGACACAGATACTGACACTAAACTGACTATTAAAGATTATCAAACGGCAAAGCGTTTCCTGGGTATATCGTGAAGGGGGGGGGCTGCGCAATCTAAAAAGCACCAAAACAATGCCATAATTATACAGGAGATGAGGATGTTCGATAGTAGCAATAGGTGAGATAGGAACAAGTGTAAAAGATTGATCATCTTACCAGTAGGTTCAGATGAATGTTCCTGGCAGACTGTATTGACTTCCCTTGTGCACCTTGACACTTCCTGTAAAACAATCAGAAATCCCACTGTTTTCATTAATAGTGCAGTGCCATACAATTGGCCACACAAAATGCAACCTTAACGATAACCTATAACACTATTTTGCTTTTACAATAACATTCCTACTGTTTCTCCCTTATAGTGATATATTTACTGCAAAATAAAAATGTGCATACTGTACAGGGTACTTTCAATGAAAATTACAGATAAAAATTGTTCAAAATTCCAATACACATAGTTTTACAATCTTCAAGTTTGATACATTTTTGTATTTATTTAATATCTTCAGCAAACAAACTGAAGATGTATTTTGGACAATCAGACTATGCCTCAACTTCGTACATTCTAAGCAAAAGCAAAACAAAACAAAAAGTAGTATGCATAACATCTTCAGGTAATTATCTCATATCTTTCAGAAAGCACTTAATTTTTTTTTTGTGAATAATATATTCAACTTACCTTCATACCCTCTTTTTCACAATCCCTACACAAGATGCACTTGGGACAGTTATTTCTTTTCGGCTGGAAAGTTTTGATTCCACTTTCATCATGTGGACATAGACCACAGGAAGGACCACTAGAGGAAAAGATCAAGGTAGTACAAAATTTGTCTCAGCACATGAAATAATCATGAATTAAGAGCATTAAATGAAATTGCATCAAGGGTTAGGACATGCTCCAACTATGACACAGTGAGCACAAGATTCCTTTAAAAGTGTTCCAAACATTTGCATGCAAGCCACATTACTGTAGCTAGGATTTTCAATCAGGGGTGGATCTAGTGTTCTACGTTTTTTTTTCTTTTTTTTCGAAAGAAGCAACATGACAAGGACATATACCCCAAAGTTGTTACTACACACATATGACACCCATTATACAATTAAGCCCATACTGATGTAGACTGAGTACACCTAAAATGATCTAAAAACAAGAGTACCATGCGCTCACACTCTTTACTTTTGTGAAAGATAACAGCCCTTTATCTTACTTCCAAGCACATTGAAAGAATTGTACCGCACTTCTAAAGCCACAGCCTGGATGAAACCCACAGTGTGGGGCAGAACAGTCTCACCATCTACAACCCCCCCATCCCGCCAAAATTAATGAAACAAAACCTGACATCTATCACTCTTGATAGCTTTTCTCCTCCCTCCCCCCAACTGGATGTTGGTTGGTTAAAAGTGATTGTTACTAAGTGAGACAACATTGAAACGGAGGAACAGGTTTGTTTCATTTACTTTTGGCAGGGACTGTAGAACATATGAACTTCGGGCAGATCCTTCCTTTGTCACCCTGTGCAGAGTAGCCCCATTGGGTAAGGGAAGAGTGATATTTAGATACATGTGATGTGGTTTAAATTGTTAAATGTGCTACCTTTGGAATTCAATATTCAATAAATTTTTCCTCTTTTTGGCCAGGTGTAAAGGAAGTTGGTGTCATCTAATGGGAGGGATGCTCATTGAAAACGTTTTGTTTATGTAAGGTGTGCTAGATGCACAATGGACCTGTATGAGGGAAAGCATTTAATTAAGGCTAGATTTAGAAATTCCAACCAGGATAAAACCAGGAAAATGTATTTGCAAAAGCCAATGCTATGAGCTTTACAAGAACATCTTCTCAAGTTCTCATTAAAGGAAGAAAGCAGTTGCCCCAGGTATATTTTCAAAAATCTGATAAATCTTACAAATGTCCTTTTTTGCTCACGATATTTTTTTTCATTGGGACCTGCTTATGATGCATACAATTTATAAAAAGTTGTTAATGTGCACTATGTAGCTACTACGGGTTTTCACCTTGAGCTCAATCTGAACACTGCTTTTTGCCCTCAAATACCCTTTGGTAAGCCCCTGATTTTTCTTCTCATTTTTATCCATACAAAATAGTCATTCCTTGTTAGTTAATTAGATGAGGTTTTACAGCTCAGTTTGTAACCAATTGGTGTTAAGTCATTCCTTGTTACAACCCACAGAAGTATCAATAACACTAGCCCCCCCCCAAAAAAAACAATCCGCGTTACACTCTTTACTGCAATATTAAATAATTGTTACACCCAATTGAATTCACTTCAAAAGAGTTGCATACTGTTACCTTTGATTGTTTCAGCTTTCTCTGTAGTGTAGATCACCTTCACATTGTCCTCTGCAGAGGAGGTTGTGGTCTTAAAAGTTTGGCAAACATTGAAAATTAGAAATATTGTATATATATATAAATATATATATATATATTTCTATAGATTGGGATTTAGGCGAAATATGGTATGAAAAAACGCGACTGTTGGGAGAACTCGACCCTTAGGCAAAAAAACCGTTTCGCCTTAACGTTTTACACACTGTTTTATGTGGGAATGTGTAACTCTGTACGCAAGTCCGATTTACCACACAATGTCTATGTAATTACTTCACTGCACACCAACTTACGTACATGTATCTGTTAACACTAGGGACTTATGGGCCATTGAAATAACGTGCATGTATATCTCAGAACCAAAAGGGGAAATATAATCTTATGTATTTTATTGTTTTCATTTTCGCTAATTGTATTGGCGGTATACCGATTTCGCCTAACAGTTCGATCCAGCATTATATATATATATATATATATAACGCTAATTCCCCCCTTAAGGCAAAAGTCTTTATATCTTGCTACCTTAAGGCAAAAAAATAATAAAATACATAAGTATATATTTCCCCCCAACGTCCTCAAGATATAATCAACGTTATTTCAATGGCCTGCCATCCGTGCGAGTTAACAGATACGTGTCCGTAAATTCGTCGACTTTGAAGTAATAGCATATAGATTGTGTCTGTAAAAGGACGTTACCGCACGTTTATGTATTCCTATATAAAAAGTGTGTGAAAACGTTAAGGGGAATCCGTTTTTTCGCCCTATTTTTTTTTTTTCGCCCTATGGTCGACTTTTCAACAACTTCTTTCGCCCTAAGGTGGGAATTATGAAAATATATATATGTATATATATATATACAGCCATCTCTGACTCCCCTCCTGAGTTAATTTAAGTTACAACCTTGGTGTTCCATTAACAAGCTAGGCGTTAAACACACATACGCTAAACACTCACTCCAACCATTACATACAAAACAGGTTTTTCTTCTTTTAAGAGATACTTACACTAAATTGCAGTGATATCCAACACGACAAGGCAACCCTCTTGCAGTATCCGATGGATCATAGAAGCACCATTCGTTCTGTAAAAAAAAAAAAGATAATAAGCATACTCTAAACATGATAATGCAAGTAGGTACCTAGGAACTCAAATATTGTATGTACTGCCAGTAAAGTTTATGTAAACATATCCTTCAAATGAACAAAGTGCTTGCATGGTTACCCCTGACACAAAAGTTCAAGGTCAATAATGAAACATTATGGAATATCCATGACATCAAACTCTACTTTCACAATAGGAACTTTTTGACATGTTTATAAGGAAAAATGCTTCAATAAGGCCTAATTCTGCTTTCCCTTTGTGAACCTGAATTCTCTCAGTAACCCAAAGAACATCCATCTTTGCTACAGTACCCCTACTCCAATTAAAAATGGAAGTTTCATTTCCAAAATTTCACTTTTCAGTTTTCCATGACAAAACAGAATAACATGAGACATTGTTAATACTGTTTCAGTGTCCACAAATAAGGTAGTCCTAGGGATAGGGGAACACTGTCTTTTCAATCCCATTTGTTTGCTGCAAATGCATGGTTAACCATCTGAGCATTTCACTGACAGCTGAAGGTAATGACTGTGCAATCATTGGGAGTTGAAAAGTCACCCCAGTGCACTTCTCACTCACCTTTTTTTTTACAAAAGCACCTCTCAAAAACTTCAGGCCACTGTATCATATCCCTATGCAGACAGACTGGTACATCACTGGTAAGTTAATATTACTATTACCGGCACTATTACAGTATTAAAGCAGTACTTTTATCCCACAAATACTACTAACATATTCAAATGCGCTTTACAGAAAAAGAACAAAGTAATCGGAATGTAAAACAAGCTACTAAGAAAAATACTAAGAATATGCTGTACAAAAAAGAAGAGTTTTACATTTTCATGGCATTAGAAATGCCTGTATTACTGACTCCTCAACAATGCACTTGCAAATTGTACTCACAACCTCTTCACAATATTTCAGATGATGGAAGGGTTGTTGCAAAATTGTTGCCTGTGGATGTGCTATTTATTAGTCCTACTGCCATATTGAGAACTTGACAGTACTACTAGCCTACGAATGCATTGTAAAGAATGGCCCATGAAAATTTGGGGGATATGGTTCTTCATTCACATACAGTACTTTCAAAATAAGCAGACACAGCTAACTGTGCAGCAAATGATGCAACGGCTCTACCAGGATTTACCTGTTCTGAATTTATTGTTTTTTCTCCAAGTTAACCTCAAAAATCACAAAAATTAAAAAAAAAAATAAAAACAATCCAGAAACTGTAAAAAAAAGGGCTAAATGGAAAATCAAGCAAAAAAATAAGAGAAAATTAATCTCCAAAAACCAAACAAATAATGTCTTCTCAATGAAAACCTATTAACAATAAATGAGCACTTGTTATTAAATAAACCCTTTCCCAAACAACAATTAAAAAGGATTGAACATGGAATTGAGTTACCGTATCCATTATTCCTATCAATGGCACTTTACTGTGGTGAAAAGAGATGCATATTCCAAAACTCTATCCCTTATTCTTTTGTTACTGATACTTGGAAAAGCACCTTTTAGTTAAGCAGACTCATCAAAAAGCACTCATTGTGGGTACTCAGTGCAGATTACTCATCCCACTTCATAGAACTCTACAGAATTAAGTTGCCAACAAAGTACATTGTTAAGCCTAATGGGATACTTCAGTGAGTACATAATATAGTAACACATTTTTTTTTACTTTCAAAAAGCATGTGGAAATGCCAGTTACAAAAAAACTATGATTAAAATGGGGTCAGATTAAGTACTAGTTGTCATTTTGATGATTAAGCAACAGCTGAATCACATAAAGGAACTTGCAGACATACTTTTACATGATATAGTGCTGCTACCCTTGACTTACATACCTCAGTTTCTCTTTCCACATATGGCAGGTCTCCTTGAGAAGTGTTTGTCGGTACAGGATTTGTCGGACAGAAATTCTGAAACTGTGCGGCACATGCACCAAGTACAGAGACCAACGCCACTCCAACTGACAACAGATCCATACCTACATTAGAAAAGAAATGAGCCAATGTTCAATTTCTTCTCAATTTTTCCTATGAATAAAGTTATTACAGTGCATGTTTATAATTCAATCTGGTCTCGACACGCAACTGGGATCAAAACTTTATCGAGAAATGCTTCCTGAAAGAAGGGAGGAATGAGGACTGTCACAGACATTCTTCCCCAAACTATTAACATTTGAGAGGTACAAATGTCTCTCTCCAAAACTACTGTACCATACTCCCCTAATATGATCCTCTCTGTCCATGTAGGACAGGCCTACCACTTGAGACTCCTGTTACGGGCAAAAAATGGGCGATAACCACCAGTTACCTTCAAACAGTAAACAGAGCCTTATGGAGTACAACAGCACATAATATAGCATACAGAATGCTCTATACCTGGGGCTCCCAACCTGTGGTACATGTATTACCAATGGTACATTTGGCCTTTCTCTGTAGTATGACGTGTGGTACACAGCATGCTAAATTTTTTTTAATTGAGGCAAAGAAAGAAAATGCTTCAAAATGTGTCAAATATAGCACCATTTTGCATCTCAGCCCTCTTCCAAAGGCAAAAATTTTCCAAAGGGGGAGGGAGCCACCCCCTCCCATTAGACCCCTCTCCTAGGACAGTGATCAATCACACCTTGGGCCCCCTCTATTGAAAATTCCTGGATACGCCGCTGATCATGCATCCCTCAAGTGGCTGTAGACTGACAGCTATTTTGATATCAGTGTTAATGCATGAACACTATCGTACTTGAATATTGGTACAGTGGTACTCAGTGGCATCACGAAAATGTGAAATGGTACCCCAGTAGAAAAAGGTTGGGAATCCCTGCTATACATACTGTAGCCAGCAAAATTGGTTAGTATTATAGCAGTTGTGTCTACAACCAAATGGTGACTGGATCAATTAGTTATGTGCATTTAAGGGTAAATCCTAAAACCAGCAACACTTTTGGTAGTTAGTTTACTATCAAGTGTCAAATTATTACTCCTCCAAGGAATTTGAGGACAGTTCTTCAATGGACTACATTGGCCATTATGTCAGCCTCCATATAGTATGTATATACTTCATCTCAATTGAAAACTGATACTTCTTGGTTAATGATATGAGTGAAATATGGCATAAGAAAATCAGGCATTACTCTCTCAAATGGCTATGACCATAATAATCTTTTATTCAAGTTAATAATCTGCTCAAATTTTCTTACCGTATATATACCATATATTCTCTAATAAATGCCCTGGAGGCGTTCCTTTGTGGGTATATTTCACAGGTCTAAACTTTGCCATATACAGCACGAATCTGCACCTTTGCACCTAAGTGACCTTACACAAATGTCATGTCCTCCATCCTTGTGCTAGGATAATAATTTTGAAGTTTCTTCACTCAACCTGTAAGTGACTTAACTTAATACTTATGCCTAGGCTAAGGCCTTTAAAATAGGCCTAGGCCTACTCAAATTTGTTGAAGATTTACAGGGGGTGTTTATTAGAGGGGACATTTATTAGAGAATATACAGCAAGCCTGAATATTGCTAAGTTTGTATATTGAGCTCTCAAAGTAATAATCAACTGTCACCATTTCTGAACGTGTTCATTACTACACTATATATTCAACATTACATACATCACCACTGTACTAAACAAATTGCTTGCACACTATCATGCTGCTCCAATACCTTGTACAATTCACTTCAAGTTACCTTCAAACAGTCTTCATCTTTAAGAGGAACTTACGTAACTATTACCTTGGAATGTATTAAATTTTACATTTGTACAGTTGATCTTAGGATTTGGGCTTGCTTCCTATGTACGGGTTCAGAGGTAAGGGTTTACAGTTCTTAGCTGGTGGAGGGATGTAGGTGGTCTGGGTGGTCTTAAAGGGCAATTCTCTTCCTCCCAGACAGTTCCAATTCTCCCAACTAAGGAACATTCAGCTCCTCCCATAACTGTACACAGCTTCTCCTTGTGCAAACACAAGCCTATGTTATTGCTCAAAGGCCATGCCCTGTTGAGCATACAAGGCTATAATGTGTAATCCAAACACTCTTTCTGCATTGTGTGGAATGTGAGCTGCCCTGCATCTTTTGAACTTTCAAACTTTGATGTCAATCAAGAAGCAGTCACCAATGAGAATTTTGATACCCACACAACAAAAATATAATCTGGGATGTTGAGTGTTTGTCTATAGCACATATAATGCTGCTTTCTGTGTCTTCAGCATTTAGTGGCAAGTTTTGCTGGCATTTTTGCCTACAGTTTCTTTACTCCAATACTGTGTCAAGCAAACTTTTCCCTATTATTGTGCTTTGTGTGAAGCACACACAGGTACAACACATGTAAAAAAGTTAATCAGGTAGCACTATTTCTCTTGTGTAATTGTAAATAAGTTAGTTAAATTGCAACTGTATCAGAGTTTGGTTATTTTTCTTATTTTTATAGGTACACAGTACCATTAATCAACAGCCAGTCATTAAAGAAATTTGAAGTGATGTGTTCACATTTATTGAACTTCAATTCCTCAAGGGGAAGGGCAGAGCGTTTGGGCCATACCATTGTGCTGTAACTGTAGGTAGTTGCAAACTTAAAATTCACATTTTTATGGTAAATGAAGTGTCATTCTTAAAACAACTCTTTTTAAGAATTAAGCAATGTAATGCAATCAAAAGCATTTTGAGAGCAATACTCTAAATATTTGTTATTTCAACTTACTTTTTTTGCAGAAAGTCTTAAAACTTCATTATTGCTATAACTGGGCTGTTCTAGTCTGCCACATGATTTTTTTATTTGATTTGATTCATTTGCACACGAACAAAACAGAGAAACATGGAAAATACATACATCTGAATAAAAAAAAAAATAAATAAAAAAAATAAGGAATGGAAAATAATAACCACAAGTAAGACAGAGACATGTGCTGGGATGACACAGGAAGGTCTGACAAGCAGACTTTATATTTCCACTGTGGTCCCTAAAAAACATAAAAAATACACTACACACCTGTAAAACAGAACAGCACAGTAAGCACAAAAGGAAAACTAAAATTTAAAAGTATAAAAATATAGAGCTCTCTCCCTCCCTCAGTTTAGTATAAGTCGGGCGTGTAGCCAAGGCCTCCCCTCCCCCCGAGCATATTTTTGGGATTTTTTTTTAATGATTTTTTTTAATGATATCTCTAGTAACTCAAAATAGAAAAGTTTAGATGCAACTTATAAGGCCTGGGAAGTACCATTTTCATCCATCTGGGAGGTATTTCCGGCAAAGATTTTTTTGGCACTTCGCGCCAAACTATGATGGCAATACGCTTAGATAGTTTGCCTACAGGCTTCGCCCCTCCTTGGCACATTTCTGGCTATGTGCGTGATAAAAGTACCTTTTTATAGGAGTTTTAAATATTTTAAGATTACTGCACTTTTGAATTTTGGCAGGTAAAGAGTTCCACAATATGCGACTTGTATAATTAAAAGTTTTAACACCATAATTTGTAGAAAACCTTGGTACAAATACGGAAGAGACACTAGAACTACTATTGTTGAGTGATTTGCAGACAGAGTATCTGGTGTCATGGGTAGTGGTCATGATCTGTGTTTTGTACTAATTTGGTACTGATGATGCATCAGATAATGCAAAATGCACATTTGACTGGCTTGCATGACATAGCACACCCATGGAAAAAGCAACATTCCCTTATGCCAACAGTTGTCAGTTGCCCATATCAAGTAGTTACCCAGTCTCCGTGACTATATATACGCAGACCTGTAGGCTATGTCAGCAGTTTCCCAGCCTTCATAGCCACAATGCAGCATAAAGGTTCTTCATGTGACATCATAATGGGCTTGATTTTACATGTACAGTAATGCCATTTTGGACGTCAAACTCAGTGCACGCGTAGGACCTACACTGTGTAGGCACAGTATTGGACAAAGAGTGAAGTGTTTTGTTCCTTTTTTTCAAAGAATATTTTCTATTAACGATGGATTGTACTTACTTGTACATGTAGGCCTGCGGGTGGGCTTCATGTGTTTTGGTCTACATACTTCAAAAAGATCACAATGAAAAACTATCGTAATACTGTATTTTTAGGCGAACACTGGATATATGAAGTGAGCACTAGGCAATTTAGTATGTAGACTCCCGTGTTAAATATTTCTGCTGAAGAATTTCAGAAAACCATCTAGCTTTACTCTGTACATTTGTTGAAATTCGATAATTAAACTGTTGGTGCTGTAATTTTCCTTGCCGATTATGTAACAAACTTTCCCTGTCATCAAGAAAACATTCTTTACAAAGAATATATATACTAAACATTTTACTCTTTGACCAATACATTTGTACACTGCGTATATGTTGCGCACGATAAGTTTGACGTCCATTATGATTAAACCAGTTAGCCTTGTACCAGTCATTTTTCACCATGATCTCACGTTACACATAATGTATCACGGAAATAAGAAACGACTGGTACGAGGCTAACTGGTTCAATCATCTTTTCCTAGCAGAATACATTGGAGGGAAAAAGTGAGTCAGAAAATCATCTTATTTTCGATCCAAGTATTGCAATCTTGTGCTTTTTTGATTCAGTCTTGATAGTTTTGGGCCAAGGAAGAACATATCGAAAGGATTTACTGTATGATTCCGATTTGAAGTAAATATCAAGAATTTTCATGTTTTCTTCCTATCCGTGTAACACTAACTGCCCATATGGTTTGAATTTCAGTTGTGCCCTATTGCACAGTCTGGTGCATAGTAACCTTTTCACGAACCCTGTTGCAATCAAAGTTACTTTTTGTCTCTCAACTTGGAAATTTTCTACAAAATTTTACAGCCCTCCATAAAAATTTTCAAGATTTTGCACACTTAGAAATGTGACAAGGAATTGTCAAACGGAGTATAATTGCTGCAATTAGGTTCCTATTCTCAACAACTAGGCCTAGAAGGCTTCTTGAGCTACAAATGAAACTGTGTGTAGGTCGTACACATGCCTTTGATATGTCTGCCTGGTTAGTAAAACATTCACCGTAAGTGTTATTCAGTGACTAGATTATAGCCAACTGTGCGAAAACACCCATTGTCCAAGAATACCTGACGTGACCTTAGGCTAGGACCTACCACCATATTACTAGGCCTATAGGGTTCAGGGGTGAGGTCTGCCAAAAATGGGCAGGTAACTGAGTTAAATTATGCTCAGAGTGATTTTGAAAGTAGCAAAGGGAAGCATTTATCTAGTGAGGTTTGCGGAATAAGGGTCATGTTTGCCAATGTTCGCAGCATTTTCAATAAATTCAATGAGTTTCTTGCACATATTTCCATAGACAATCCAGACATAGTTGGGGGTCACTGAAAGTTGGCTCCATAGTGAGATCAGTAATTCTGAAATTCAGGTTCCTGGGT
>WURT03478396.1:0-42123 GCA_009936505.3 Holothuria glaberrima | reverse complement strand
ATGTAGTCAAGAAGTATAAATTTGAGGGATGAACCTTGGTGTAACAAAGCTACCCCCTCCCCAGGCAAGGAATCACTAAGCCTTTGGGCTTTCTGGTTTAAAAGATTTTCCAAGTTTCTAGCACAGTCTGTTGATAGTGAGCCACTTGAGTAAGTCCCAAACTTTGTACAGAAGACATAGATGGCAGTCATAGTGATAAGCCTAAATGAGCAGATATGGTAGCAACACTCTAACTGTAAGACATTATTGCAGGGTGCTCTGAAAAACCCATGGTTGTGTCCAATTCTGCAAAAAAGGTGGCACTCGATCACAGTTCAGAGAAGCCATGTTTAATGAGCGATGAATAATCTAAATGGTAATTCTCAAAGATTGATACATAACAAACAAAAACATGCTAAGTAAATAGATGTAATGTAGTTAACTTTAAGACCTAGAAGAAGAAAAGTATAAAGGCCAGTTTTTACTTTCAAATTTTCACCCATGGTAAAGCTGTAAGAACCACATATGGTCGTCCCTTGCTCTTACAGGCCAAGCATGGATATAGTTCATAGTTGAACAATGTTTAACTTTCATAGCTATATAGCACTATACTGAAGTATGAATCAGCCTTTACACTTGCCCTGCTCATGTGAAATGGGTGGTTTGAGTAACAACACAGGTTGAAGAAAGTATAAATTCAACTTGGTCATCATTTTAACTCGGGTCAGTTGTGAGCAAAAAAGTGGTAAAGGCAATGTACACAGTATGTTACAAATAAAAATCATCAATAGGTTCTATTTACTTCATATTTGTTACACTCTTTATATTTATGTTGCAGTGTGATAATGTCTATTCAGAGAACTTATCAAAAAGTCTTTCCAAACTTCTGTATGTCAATTGAAAAATTATGACTTTGCCATTAAAAGTAGTGTTTTCCCCTAGGTCAGTTTGAACTCACAGAAGCAGCAGTATTTATTAATTATGGAGTAATAAAAACCCTTGTTTATATATAGTGAATGTAAAGATGCTGGTTTGTGCAAGTCATACTTGCCAAATTTCTTATTATCTCTCATGTTTGATATTATGAGTAGTCCTTGATTCAGTCATAACAGAGAGTGGGAAACATCAGGCAGAAAGTACTGTTTGTGTAGTACTGGAAATTGTCATTTCACTAGTAGGGCAAGGCTGAAAAAATTTCAGAGTTGATTTGATCAACCTACATCAACTTTTTACCAATAATCTTTTTATTGAAATCATCTATGAAAAGCATAGGAAAAGAAAATGTGGTTTTCGTCGTACATGCTGCCTTGAAAAATTGCTTTTATATCTTAAAAGGTTTTCAAAATCTTATTGATGCACTGATGCAGCCTGCAAAGTATGCCAAACTTTATCATTTAATGTTCTGGAAGCTTTATGATAATGCGTCTTGAAAGTAATGAAATTGGGTCACATTTTGGTAGAATAATTTGGTGATGAGGATAAGCTAAACCAAGTAGTTGTGTATGTTGTATTTCACTCCTATAGAAGTGTTTCACCAATATCACTTGATAGCCCATCTCTTTCGTTTGATGGGCAAGTGACCATTGTGTCACAGTAGTATCAAAGGTTATGGCATACATGTGTGCTGTAAATACGCTTTTTACTGGGCATGTGCTTTGCTCTTCACTACCAGGCAGTACCAATGGCATGACAAAGCTTGAAATTCCTATATACCTACCTCATCTGTTACACATGTAAAGATGCCCATCTACAGAAGTTGTTATTTTGTACACGTTGTGTATCTTTTGCAGCCTTCAAGATAAATCTTTCAGTATTTAAAATAAAACACTTCTTATGTTGGTGGCTGTATTTGCTTCTGTAGCATACAGGGCTGAAAAAAATGTTCATTTCCCAGCAAGTACTGCATGTCAAATTTATCTCAATTTTACATGTTGTGATGTACAAAAATAGCCAAATTTTTCTCCTCCTGCCTAAATTTCCCTCCAAATACCAAAATTTCTCTCAGATTTCTGCTTTTTCAACCCATGGTAGCATGTAAACCTAAATTGATCCTAGTGCTGTAGGTTTACTAGGAGATTTACAGTATCAACTGCAGTTTTTATATTAAAATCTAGTTCTTTGGAGATCATCTACACTCTGAAATAATCATGAAGCTGATAGCTTGTTGATAGGTTTTACATTTTATCTTTCATTCATGTGGAGTAAGTGGATGATATTGTGGAGGGGGGGGGGGGGTGTTATTACAAAGTAGCATGAATGCTTGACACTCTTGGATTAATACATTTTAATCAAGTATATAACCCTACTAGGTATTTCTATATGTCATTAGCCACCCTACCTACTGTGATAGTAAGGAGGTCTTGGTAGAACCAAGATCTTAGCCAGCAATGTGTCTCGCCATCTTTCAGGCGGCTAAATTTGAGTGAGAGACGGCCAAATTTGAGCAGAATGGATTTTGATATGCCAATAAATGCCTGGGTATGGCCTTCCAAATTGGGTTTGATTTGACATCATTTAGCTCAAACATAATTGAAACTTACTGATATTTCAAACCACAGTAGTCCCCTCCAAAATTTATTGCATACGGACAAATTAATTCCTGTAATGTAAATTAGAACACTCCATTATAAAATCTCGCTCACATAAAACAATGCCAGGTAGCCTAACTTAACACAAATCACAGCTTCAGTGCCTAGCCTATGCGTAAATGTTGCTTGCTGGCGGCGCCAGATGGATAGTGCCTGATAAATTAGTAACAAGTGAGATGCCTATCTTTAAAATCCTGGCTAAACCCCTGGGTAGAACCTCCATGGTGAGAGGAATTTGTTGAACATCCTTGATAGGGGTGAATGGTCTAACATTTGTGAAATACCAGGATTAAGTAGCTATACCAATTTTATTTTGGAATACGATCCAAAATATTAAGTTTTCTCTTATTTCTCTAACTACCATCTAACATGACATTTCAGAATATTGCATATTGAAGGTAAACCAGGGTGTCATTATGCATTAGTTAATACATGTATAATGCAGTAAGAGTGTTCTTGTTGTGTGAAGTGTCAGAGGGGGGGGGGTGCTAATTCACCCTGGGGTTCAACCTGCATTTACCCTTAAAGGTTGAGATGAATGTTATAAGTCATTTATTTGATGGTTCGATAGAATTAAAGTTTACCATAGATATGGATTATTTGCTTTCCTTACAGATTGTAGATGTCATATGTGAAAGAAGCTAGTTTTACATCTTTATACAGAAACAAGTAACTGGAAGTTTAGTCAGCTGCAACCTGATATTCTGTGAACAGGTATATTATTTAAATGTATGTTTATCATCTTAAATTTGAAGCTTTGTTGCAATATGCTGGCTGCCATGCTTCTTGGACCATCGTCAGAACTACATACTGAAAGGAGATCACAAGTAGAGCACATTTACGTGGTTGTGCATTGCATTTTTGAAATCAGTGTCCCCACCACTGGGATGAATAAAATTAGTTTTTCTAATCAAGTTTTGAATTGTTGTTTGTTTTCTGCATACAAGAAAGATTAAGTTATTTCTCAAAATGATCATATACCCAACATCAGATCTGGAGGTTGTCATCACTGACTGTTTTAAGGAGGGTCCCATTTCATGAGGGCAATGGATTTAAAATGTGCAAATTAGGCCCTTGATATCCCTTTCTGGCAAACCTCTACTTTGAATATATTCTGGATCAAAGTAAGGATCTTTCTGCCAATGGGGAGTAAACTGCTGATCTCATTTGGGTGTTCCATTCTGATCATTGCCATAGGTTGTGGAGATATTTATAGCTGCTTGTCATGGCCTTCATATTGGTTCAGATCCAAGGAGCACCCTTTCCTTTCCAACATAACTCCAGTAGAGTTTATAAACATATAGATGTGTGTCTCATGTGTTTTTCTTGGTTTTTGCTTTACTGAATGGCAGCTATTACTTAAAAAACAATTCATATGGCATATAACATGGCATTTTCCCATTATTGTTCATTATGTATCAGCATTTTATTAAATTAAGCACAACAGGAGATTTTAGAGACAAGCTTTGATGGTATAATAAAGCTACAATTTATTTATCTTTGCTAAAAAGAGAGTATACAGATAATAAAAATGGATGATTTAATTACCCAAATCTTTTCTGTAGAGTATTATTGCTTGTTTCATGGATATCATGTTTTGTGTATCTTAAAAGTTTGTTTAATAATCAGGTCTAGGTGAGGCTGCAGTTGTACAGAGTATGGTGTTTCATGAAGTATAGGGAAATTTGAAATCTTTAGTCAGGGGTTGGTATGGAGAGGTGAAGTGCTACTAAAGTAAAAAGGGAGGGGGGGAGTTTAGTGTGTATTCTGTGTTGTGAACATACGAATAAGTCCGTTAATAGTTGCTCATGCAACTCCATGACTAATTCCTTAATTGGGTTGCCTGTATGCACATATAGTAAAGTATGGACATTCAGTTGTGTGTTGTGGTGCCCCTCCCCTCTACCTCCTTCCCATTCTAGGAATAAAAGACTCAATGGCAACTTAAAATGGATGTATTACAAGGATGTAGATACAACAAAACACACAAAATCTGGTGTACTTTTAAGTAGAGAAATGCTTGGTGTTGGGCTGCGGTCAGCTTTCAGACCTATGTTTCCATGTGCATTGTATGTTGTTGTTAAAGGGTACTTACAGTCAATATAATTTGGCAGGAAAATATCTTCATAAAACAAGACATGGCCAAGATGGCTTTTTACACACTTGTGAAATTATTTCAACATACTTTGCATTTTTGCAGGTGTTGGAGGCTACAGACTTCATGTAAAGATTAGTTTAGCCTGCTTTTGATCCAAAACCTGATGGGTCTGCATACTTTTTTATTTGTAATAATATTTTCACAGAATTATTTATTCCAAGTACTTACTTAACAGTACCTTTATCTGAAACGTCCCTTTACTGAAACTTGCAGAATTGATGTTTTGGATTATCAATCTTGGAGAACACAGAACCTTGTGCTTGTTTCTTTCGGATTTTTTTTAAAGAATGTCATTGCAGTCTTGCCCCTTCTCCAGGCAGACAAAAACAATGCCCCTAGCATCTTTATGTTCCTGTTTCTAGGTTTCAAATGTTGGCAGGTCTGAAAGTGAAAGAGTGATAAAATTTCAGTGGACAAGGTTGAGGGGCAAAAACCAAAAAAATTCTCAGGTGGATATGCAGCCCTAGAAAGGACACTGGACTAAGTGTGACTTGCCATTCAGCCTTCATCATAGATCTTTAACAGTTGATGTTGAACAGATATCAATAAAAGATCTCAGCCACCTTGTGTAGATGTTTAGTCTCCACCCTTTAATTAATTGTTCCATTTACAGTATGATAACATGTTGTGGATTGCCGGGGTGTTCAATTAGCTAGTTAATATGAATATACAACTCTTTGTTTGACAAAACTGAATTCCTACTGGTTGCTATTTTATTGTGTTTATACCTTCTATGATCCTGTTCAGGTTCAGCATGGTTGTTTAGCTTCTAAGTATGTTGGACAGTATAGGATAGAAGGAACTTTTGAAATGGAGAACAAAATTTTATAGCTCAAAAAGTCACTGAGTAATCTAAATATAAATCGTGAGTATAGGGGCAGGATTGAGGTGGGGGATGTTTTCAAAATTTGCACCCATCAACTTAGGTATACCTATTGGGAAACTATCGTTCTGGTTGCTTGTACAGGTATATCTTGGCTGGTTTTGTGCATTTCTTTGCAGCACAACTTCCCATGGGCGTGAATCATGGAAGACAGGTGGGGGTGGGGGGAAGATGTCCCCCTCACTTTTTTGGAAGGGAGGGGGACATTCCAAAAAGTTCCCCCACACTTTCAAAAATGTGAAGAAAAAAGGTATAAATAATGTAACAAAGATTCCGAATTGACACTAAATTTTAAAAGATAAATTGCGCCCAATAATGGCACCATTTGCCATATAGACACCATCCAATTTCCTTTTTTTCAAAGGGGGCATAGGCGTACGAGGCGGGGGGACAGGGGGCAAACTGCCCTCCCCCCCAAAAAAAATTTTCTGAGGTCGAAAATTCGGGCAAAAAAGTGACCAAAATTCGGGCAAAAAAGTGACCAAAATTCGGGCACAGAATAGGTGAAATTTCGGTGGAGATGAAGAAAAAGTGAAAAGATTGCGCCAATTTCTACTGAGTTCCCGAGTTCCCTCCCCTTAGACCCCTCCCCCAGGACGGCGATTCTCACATGGTGAAAATCCCCTTCGTCTTTGGATACGGATCCACGCCCTTGATTTGGGACAACTTTTGGAGATTGGGCAAAAATTTTCTGCCCCCCCCAAATTTGAAGAGTCCCGTACGCTTATGAAAGGGGGAGGGGTACCATGTTTGAGGTCTTTATCCATTGGTCGAAATAAGCGACAGCACCGTAAATCCTTCAAAAATTGCTAACGCCGACGTCAAAAATGGCCGTGATGCCCTCGTAGTTTACCGTCGGTTCTGTCTCACAAAATTCCACTCGCACTATTTACTAAAACTACTAAAACTTACAAATTGTAGTAAAATTAAAGAAAATATAGAAAAGGTTTGTTGAGTGTCGACTACTATGCAACCGTTGAAATGTGTTTGCCAACTGCAGGGACAAAGTGTACCACAGTGGTGTAATGAAAAGATTGCTACCAGTATCAACTCAGACCTTCTAAAAGGCTCTGACATGCACAGTCCTAATCACTTCCATATCGAAATTTCACCAGATATGCGTAATTATGCTAATGTTATATATTGTCGAACAATTTACTGTTCACTTAATTCACGCAGTGTAGTTCTGCTTTACCCCAAGAACTGAGTAAAAAATTCACTTAAGCAAGCAAAATGAAAAAAAAAATCCTAAAAAAAGTAGAAATATTTGGTGATATATTCAATTCAAATTTAGCACAAAAATGTAGCACCATTTTGCATCTAGCCCACCTTACGTGAGCAAAAATTTTCAAAAGGGGGAGGGGGAACCCCTCCACTTAGACCCCTCCCCTAGGACGGCGATTCACAAATGGTGAAAAGTCCCCTCCCCCATCTTTGGAGATGGATCCACGTCCTTGCAATTTACAATGTTTTAATCACATGTACTGTAAATTAAAACTCCTGTACGCCTATGCACATTTACCATTTCCAAAGAGGTAAACTTGAGTCAAGTCACTGTAGCAGTTTTCTTTCATAAACTATCTACGTTTCTTTCAATGGTGCAACTACCATTTGCTACAGAGTAACTCGAAAAATGATTCTATGTAACATCACTTGTATAGCTAGTGCTAGTGCTATTGTCATGGGCGTTGCCGGGGCATTCTGAATGGATGGGGGTGTGCCAAGTTTTACCGATTAAAGTGAAGAAAATGCCGACAAAAAGAGGCACGCGTAGAGCGAAGCAAGTGTATGCGTATGCGGGGAGCAGAACCCCATTGCGGCCCAGGCCGGGTCCAGAGGCAACGTCCAGACTAGGGGGCTAGGGGCAAAGCCCCGGAAATTTTGGACCATTTTTAAAAGTATGGGCATAAGAATGAAACGTTCAACTATGTTCAAGGCGTGTAATGGAAAACAAAAAAGACCCATGAAATCAAGATTTGGACATTTTATGAGCTCTTGACTCGGACTAACAGCCAGTAGAGTTGTTGATGCAGTGAATTGTGATGGGGAGAGCGGATGGTTGCATGTGAATTTGGAACAGTATTATCACTCGAGCTCTCGTTACGGAGGTGAGTCAAATTATACCAAGTAGCAGTGATTTGATGATTGGGGCACAACGGGTGATGATGTCATAATTCTATCCCAGAAAACTTAGAAAATCGATGTAAAGTACAATACTTCATATTCGTAACTACGATACTTTGTACCCTTGACTGTACCCTTCCTTCGTTGTGAGAAGGTGCCGTCCAGGGGGTGGGGAAAGAGGGGGTTTCTTGATCCTCTTGGAGAAAACTGTGTTCGTTTAAGGTGGCTCAGATGCAAATAATACTATCCTTGTCACAGTTTAACAGATTATACGTTCAAAAATTGTTCTTATTTTGTTGGATATAAGGGAAGGGTATGAAGTCTAAGTCTAGAAACTCCCCCCCCCCCCTCCCCTGAGAAATTTTTGTCTAGGTAAGATGGCTTAGTTGCAAATGGTGCTATCTTCGGCAAAGCTTTGAACTCATTTCACGTTAGGAAATTGCCATTACTTACTAGTTTTTGGCTGTGGCATGCCACACCTCTAATGGTGGTATCGTGAGAACGGCATAAGACCTCCTGAAAGCTCTGGGGTAATTACAAAATGGGACGTCAGTATGATGCATATAAGTGACAACCAAATGACACTGTAGGAGAACATACCAAAACGTAGTAGTTTCACTCATTTTCAACGAGCAGTAAGGCTAACTATAATTATCAGTTTTGATTCTCTTTTCGTGGTCTGCTTAGTGGACATCCAATGCCATTTGGGAATAGTTAAATGCTTCATTCTAATGATTACAATTTTGTGAATACCTTAGAGTCTCACCGGTTTGATGCATATGGCCTATAATCAGATTATATTACTCAGTAATTACCAGGCATGTATATATAGACGCGCCGGAAAATGCTTCTCATGATCAATTGAGCCAAACATTGCGGTCGATGACAAAATATTGAGAGGAACAAAATTTCGTCTCCCTTTTGTTGGGAGCTATATCTTATACTCATAAATATCAGCAATTTTTTCGCGGGAGACCAACGATAAGGGAATGGAAAATGCCTGGTATTCCATCCCTAACCAATTTATAAGGGTAAGTGGTGCCCTCTGTGATCCCCTCCTTTGTATATGGTGTGTGTCTACGATTGTCTTAGTAATTATGGAGCCCACGCGTAGATAAGGGTGCGCAGAAAGCACGCCAGTAAAATCGTTTTTCACTTCCAAGGAGTAAATGAAAATCGGCGAATATTAACACAAACGTCTGCAAATATTAAGTTTGCCAAAATATGAAAGGTATTACGTACCTTCGCCTGAGTGATTGGAGGTGGACTGTATCTCACACTCACAAGTATGAGGCATAGAAACATTACACCTGGAAGCGCACAAAGTGGGACGAGTTGCTAACCTCTAGTTGTCGGTCACATGAGCTGAGGTAACACTTTACGCGTCATATGTGGACACGGTGACGCATACACAGATTTACACACAGTTACGTTTAAAGATCCTAGTAGAAAATGGTCGGCATGCGATACTGATCCCCTTTCGGCTAGACAATTGAAAAGTTTTTTTCGTAAGTCACGGGATACTTATGGGGGGGGGCTCTTGTTGAGTCTCATGGGTAATACCTCCATGGCGTTATGGGGAAGCTCTGGGTTGATTCAGTACTGGAGACAAAAGCGTGACTACATCAACAACAAGAATTCAAAGACACCTACTGGCAGACTGGGAGTGAACAAGGGAAATATGAATAAACGAAGATGTACCTCTATTTTTTAAAGTTTTTCAGAGAATAGTGTTTCCGATTTTTGCCGGCAGACGGGAGATGTAAACCATGACAAATGCACGCTAACGACGAAGAAATATTGAACTGAAAATACCATTTTATAATTCAAAAGTTGCATCCAGACTCTGCATAGAGACTCGTTCAATTTCAAATCAAAGTATATCTACCAAGCAGACAATGCTGAATTAATCCTCTAAATGTTTCTATTTTCATGAAATCTGTCTTCCAAAAGCACAAGGCTGTGTTCCTCCTTAATCAGTCATGAATAAACTTTACTGTAAAACAATCTCCCGTGCATATGCAAGTTTGACACCCATTTCCGTTGAAAAATGCTAATACGTTTTAGATGCAGTTAGTTATAAGCATAGCCATAAGGGTTTAGTAGAGCGGAAATTTTGACAGTTTTCGAAGCATTTTCAAAAAATTTGGTAATTTTTTGATTTGATAAAATCTGAACTTATAAAAAGAAAAAACCATATCGACTGTCTTGGCATCTTCCCCGTATCTGGAATCGAATACACCGTATCGTGCCTACGCCTTATATGACGACGAAGTGGGTCACATCCCAACTCGTTTATCGTATCACGAGACAAGTGCGATAACAACTAAGCAATTGAGTGTTACCTATAGTACGTAAAGGGTGAGACTTGTTCTGCAATATTTAGCCAAAATATGAGGTAAAAGTGAGAAAGTTATACAAATTTTTGGTTCCCATTGGAAAAAACGGACTCCCTTAAAGCAAGTTTTGTAGCCTACAGGTTAACTGTCGGGACGGCTGTCTGCCAAAAGAGATTACACACTTTATAGCACCATGCATGATTATGGCTCATTGACAACCTTGGCCCGACCTGAATTCTCTTCCCTCTCCATGGTTTGAGCTGGGGCTAAAAATGGAAACGCCTTGATCTGCAGAATTACTTATTTAAAGCACAGGCGTGTCATTTCTAATTTTTGTCTATTACACATCGGTCGCTAGTCTGAGATAGATTTAGCATTTTACTTGGTCGTAAATTACGGGAAGTTGTCACCAGAGTTTCTCGTCAATCATACAGGAGTAACCGAGTGTTAGAGGAAATTTGGCAACACAAACGCCCTAGACTGCGGGGAAATTGCGCTCTGAAACACATTTTTTCACTATAGTTGGACGCAGTCTATCATACTTGGGGAGTTAAATATGACGGGAAGGGACATTAGACTGAAATCAGGGTTTATAGGAGTGGCCACTCTTCTATAATATTCATACACATAAACGGTTACGGCCATCTTCCTGAAATTTACATCAAACAGAATCAGCTCAGTCAGTACAGGAAAATGGGTGTGCAAACGATTGCAAGTGCACATGCTTTGAACACATGTTTTGAAGATCGAAGGAAACAAAATCAATGATCTTGCGAGGGAAGCGCGCGGAAAATGAAGGTGTTAGGATAACGACGTAGTCGTGGTCATTATGTTATCCCTATATATCAAATGTAGGAGCTATTAAATTTGTAGCAATCTCAACTTTTGCATTGCAATTAGAGGGAGAAATTCATAAGTAATGACGAACCACCCTTTCAGTTCATAAAAGGGGTACGATATCAAAGGGGTTTAACTTAAAAAGAAACCCATTGATGAGCCACTCGAACCCTCTTCTCCCCATCCCCTACTTTGGGCCTGGAATCATTCCTACCAATGAAATTCTTTGTAAAAGACCTCTCACTGTCTACTGCGGTTAGTCATGTCATTAAGATAATAAGATACTTTTATTTATTTATTTTTTGTTTAAAAACTGTGCTTAAAGAGTATCTAATGCAGAGTTCTTATGTCTCTACACGCCGCCGTTTTGTGATCTTCCAACTAATGAACACTCGGTAATATCTCACCCCCAGATCAGTTTTCGCTGATAAAAGACTTTAGACTAAATCTTAGTAACGAATGATTCCCTTATTAAATCGTTTTTCTTTTTTCTCCTTCGTCAGTTGGTCGAGTCAGAAATTGATGTTGTAATTTGGGGTTTTCCCTCAAACTTAAGCATTCGACAAAAATGTTCACGTGATGCGGGTGTGATAATCACCGAAAGTTCTGCAGAATTAATGGTAAAACACTAGTTCTTTCCAGGCCAGCAGCCAGACAAGGTTAGCAAGGGGGCGCAATGGCTTCCGTTGGTGAAAATTTTTCAGTGGGTCAAATGTGTAAAAATGTATTAAGTCAATGGCAACTTGAAAACTTTCTAGGGGAGGAAAAAACATTTCCAGGTGGGCTTCGGCCCTGCCCCCTTGGCTACAGGCATGGTTCCTTCATATTCGTGGGGCATACCACGTTTTTAATTTGCCAGTGAGCAAATGGTAAACTTAGTACTGCAGGCTATCTTTTGTTTTTAGGTTCGTATTAGCGGTATTCCAACGTAAACTAGCAAAAGTCACAAACAAAATCTGAAGAACGGTCAACGGTCAATAATGGATCGGCGTCACGCCCTATAAACGTATCAATAAAAGCAGTGTTGTGTTGTTCAAAATGCCCGGCAATCCAGTTTATCTCATATAGACAATTTAAAACTAAGGACATGGCGGTTAGGCTAGAATTTCAGTTTTTGTTTTAGGTAATCGGTCGGCTTAAAGGTTTGGGCGGTTTTTCAGTGTAGCGAAACTGAGGAAAACTTTATTCTTTGGTAAAAAAAACAAAACATAAAATTCTGTTTCTAAGGTGGAAAATAATACTCACCTGCAGGTCGCAATTGAAGCTTCAAACCTACCCAGTAGCGTAGATGTCAAACATATTGAATGGTGCTGATCGGTCTGACAGGCTATCAAATGGAATACCACGAAACTGTGAAAAAAACTAAGTTTAACTAGAGGGAATTAAATGACAACTTTCTGGATAAACTACGCTATACATAGTTGCAGTGATGAACTCCTTTTTCGACGGTTGTCTACCGCGAAAAAACTTGTGGCCAGACATCTGTAGCTCTGTAAAGGATTCCTGGTGTACGACATTTTTGCAGGAAATGTTGTTTTAACGACACCCCATGTTAAGCACTAGAACTGCAGGTAACAGTCAAGGATAACACACCTGCGGCACTAGTACTTAGAATAGAGCGAACGATACGATGAAATGTATTTCTATCTTCAACACGGTGCAGCTGCCTTGAATTTGGTAACCTGGTCCTGGTGGTATCAGTTTTCGTCTGTAGAAAAGTTTAGGCAAAGAAGATATTTATTAAGTATATTGTGCAAACATTGAAATGTTGTTCAAACACTAATTTTAATGTGGGCGTGGATACATGTAGATAGAGGGCGTCCTATTTCATCCATTTCGAACACTAAAGAGAGTCTTGTATTTTAATATTTCACAACAGGAAATGAACCTGTAAATAGAAGGGATCGTTTTGAAGTGTAAGTCTACGTCATCGACATTAAATACATATTCGTAATGTATCCCTCCAGTGGTTTAAAGGTGCAACTGGTCAATCTCCTGTGTAGCTGAGGAGGAGGTGCCATAAAGGGAAACTGCATCCACCCCTACCTTAGGTATTACGACCTGAAAGAAAAGTAAAATTTAGGGAAAGTGATTGCGTAATGCCTGTATATACATACTCCTCAAAGAAGGATAAAAGATTTACTTTGGCTACCATCGCTTAAATGAAAATTGTTTCTAACTGTAGTTATGACTGCAGTGTAACAAACAACTAGGGGAAAGACAAAATGTCCGTCTGGAATCTGATGTTAATTCCCTCAATTTAGGGGTAACTACTGATGCGACCGATGAGTCTTTCATAAAACAGACTAGTAAACTTAAAAGGCTCAAAGAAGTTGATAACGCTTCCCGCGAACGGTTTTAACCCAGCCATCACCTACTACAAGATATTAAGTACGTACTACAAAGTCTTTGCGAATGACTTTAAAACCGAGTTGTGTAAAATTTCACTATTTTGAATGTTCAACCAGATGATTTCAACTTACACTTTTAACCATGTCACTGAATTTAATCTATAAAATCCCAGAATGCTTTGCGCGTTCAGTTTTAGATGATTAATCTACTGTACAGTTACTCTATGATACCAGCAGATTCGTTTCTTTGTATCAGAGTCAGTCGTTTGTAAAGGAAGGGAATGAATCCGCGCTAAGCTGACGCCATTTAACGGATATTTGCTGGTACACTCCCTAAACAAGAGCTTTAAATCTGATAGAACGAGACTTTACTTCAGAGCTCTAACAGCACATCGTTGCAGCTAGCAGTCTTTTATAACACGGCAACTATACAGCCTACATAGGAAGTTTATTATAATGCATATGGAACAGCCCTTTGTGTTTGCCATGAGCCATATTCGAACTAGTATGAATGTGCCTCAAAAATAGATTATTTACGTGACAAAAACGAACAACTTAACATCAACTGTTCCTTTCTAAGGCATTAATATTTAGATTTATTCAATGTGATAAGCAAAATGATAATCGGGGCCCACTTACCCGTTCTTACCTTCATGTATGTCAAGTGAATAAAAGGCATGAATAAACTTTAAATAGAGAGCTTCGTGGGCAGAGTTCATAACACTCAATGCTTAGGGCCTATTAATGTTAAAAATTACAACACACTTTCAAAATTCGTTCACCTACAAATTTCGGGGAGGGGCTCTTAATCCCCCTTTTCCGTGTTTGAAGACCCATACTCACCGAAATAATGCATTAGTGCCCCGTGTCTTATTCCCAGCATTCCAAAAACTAGTCTTTCCTGTCTAAAGTTCTGACTCCAAAACGTCTTCATGGATACTAGCTTACACGTATTAATCGAAGCAGTCAAATTTGTAGTGACTATATCCTATATTATATGTATATATATACATATGTGGGGGAAATATATGAAATTAACAAAAACGGTACTCTCTATTATCCATCTTTTGTTTATCTCTTCGGATTTTCATCTATTTTTGTATCTCTAAGAGTACACGTACACGTGGAACTTTTTCTTAATCATTACGTTTATATATATATATATATATATATATATATATATAAACACATTTTTAAAATGCAGGGATACAACCGACAGTTTACACTTTTGATGCTCAACGTATGATGCTGCACTTAAAGGGAATAAGCAGTTGTCCCAAACTTATTTTGACACAACTAAAAAGTAACATATTTCCTCTTATTTCCCTATCTTTCACAATATGTCAAACATAAAAATGAAAATTTCAAGGAAAACCAAGGGGTTATTCTGCATACAAGTTACAATGGGCACAACATGTTCTCACATGATATAAAAGAGCCATTCATGAATTCTTATGCCAGGTTTACCATGTGTATATCATAACTATGGTTATACTAATTTAATTTGGTGTGATTGCACTTTCCCTTTAATTTTTAACAATAAAATTTACCATTTTTCAGTTATTATATATGCGGTGTAAATTTGTAAGACAAAGATTAACTTGTACCATTAAGAGTAGACATGTACATAATTCACAAATGTTAAAAGTCTTTTGTCTTAGACACCTGTTTCTAAACGACTGATTCCCGTTCAATGTCCAACCAATATTTAACTATATGGTATGTATAGTACTCGTGGCTCTACACGATTGAGTAAGCACTATTCTGCGTAAAATACCGTAAAATATGTAGTAAAAAACGACATCTCATCCAAACTCCGTCAACCAACCATAAACAGCTAATGACCGTAGTGGTGAAAGAGTACTCTCTACGTGAAACGTGGTATTGCCGTGCAGCCTAGCTATAAAACGATCGCACAATTAAGGGATTTCTGAGTATATCTCTTGTATTACGTTTAATCATTGTTTGTTAGTTAGATGAATGCATAATGTTCTAAATATGATAATTGCCGGCAGCTCACGATCTAATCAGCTTCAGTTCAATGGGAATCAAGAAATAATGAGAATACACGTGTAACATGGCTAAACCTGTGTTAAAATACTTTTTCCCATATGTATATGAAGGCCATGGTTACCAATACTTGAGCACGTTATTGATGCACGTGGATGTCGTGTAGTCCGAAATCGCTTCATGCCGTCTTTTTTTTAGCATTTTCTTCAAGCTTTCAATTTTTTTTTTGTTTTCGATTAGAAATTATTTCTCGAAATATACCATGTTAAGTCACAGGAATTGGTTACAAACTTAGAACGGATAATTGATTTCACACAATTACTGATCAATTCGTAAAATACTGTACTTGTAAAGCGATAGTTTTTGCGCAAATCAATCCTACAAGCATTTTTAAATATTTTACCATACCATTTAAGAGGTAGAATGTTTATAGGTGAGGAGTTTTCAAGTTTATTAAGTTTACTTATAGATTCTATACATCCCAAAGACACGTAGGCCCATAATCATTTGTACACGTTTTTACGATCTATTACCACAGTGCAATTTTTTTACTATTGATACTGACCCTAAACAAAGTTTTGTCTTCTGAACTGCTAGATAAACACTAAAACATGAGTTAGTAGAATATTTCACAAGTAACTGTCCATTCGTTTAAGCGGACGTCATTTTTTCCAACATGCAAATTACAAGTAATGATATTGTCGGCAAAGGAATAATTCTAGAAATTAAGACTCCTTACTGAGTCGTTTGTTTCTGCAGTCCTGTGAAGAACTTTACTTTATCATGTGTTTTGTGGCTACTAATTTTCCGGCAATCGACAACTTTCAAGCCGCTATACAATAGTACAAGAGGGTTTTACACTGTCCTTCGCAATTACAACAATTCTTGAAAACGTCAAGGTCAAACCTAATTGGCAGTACATATCTTTGGAATAGACAACTGCTTACATACAAAACTTTACGATAGGGTGGTGGAATACTTACCAAAGGTCTTAGTACAGCAATTGTTGTAATACTTTCAGCCCACAAGAAAAAGTATTTGCTTTAGAGAGTATAACGTTTGTTGAACTACCAATCGGCCTTCGGGCTCTTGCCATATGTTGGCTCTGTTTCCAGCGATTCTGTAATGTATCATTTTGGAAGTCTCTCGCAAGTTATATGGCAATAAAACAGAAGCAACGTGTACTGTTACAGGTAGTCAGATAGTATATGCAAATAAGGCTTAGCCTATCAGTATGAGAATGATGAATAACCTACACTACACAAAACAGCTGCATATGCGCGTCAACCATAATTAACTATAAGCTTTGGTGATAACACGTACACGGTTCTTTGTTTCATAGGCTATAGCGTCTTGCACAGTCACGGAAGCCTATTTACTGCGGGTAAGATATGGAAATTATGAGGGTAACGTTAAAAAATATGTGTTGCCACTAAATTATACCCGGGCCTGTCTTGTACTTTCATAGGGAATGCCATCGAAAGGAGACATTTGTAGGCACCATGCTGAGAGGAACAGTTCCTTTGTCTTCGGGTGATAGCTTCAGTGTTTGCAAAAAGTACAAAGTTATACTAGTACGTTTTCCTTTAGTTGTACTTTTACCAAATTAACTAAACACCATATATGTAGGAAGGGGGTGGGGTGGTTGAGACCCCAGTAAAAGTGTGGTGAAGAGGAATTATGCTTCTGCTCCCTCTTAATTCAAGGACGAAAACCCCTTCATTTATTCCCTCTGTAAAAATGTCAAAAATTTGGAGTAATTTTCTTTAAAAATTGTCAAATATGTTGCACCAAATTTCATCTATATAAGGACTCTCAAAGATCCAACAATTTTACCAAGGGAACTTCACTTGGAGACAAACCTTCCCTCCACTTGGCCGCCTCACCCAGGACGGTGGTCCAAAACAACATTCAGCCCCGGGTCGAGAACAAAATCCAACGCAACGCAACACATTAACCAGTGTTGAATGAAGCAAAAACGTTTAGATCATCCGATTGACTGGTGGTTTGCAGGCTACCGGTGGGCCGAAGAGTGCCATCCGGTTGGCCGTAAATTCGGCTAGGAGAAATAAAAAGGAAAAAATGCTTAGTCTTATTCCTATCATTATTTGGCCATAGAGTTCATCTCATTCGACAGAGATGGCTTTTTGCACATTGTAGCCCCGTCTCGTTGTCAACAACATAAACGGAATTTTAATAAACCAGAACTAAAGCTCCAGCCAACCCATGCAGAAAAATAGTTTTAATACGTTTTTTAAGTTTGTAAGTTTTCGCCCCTTCACTTTCTTTCTAAAGTTTCCTTTCTCTTTATTTTCTCTTCTCCCCCCTTTTTTTTGTGCGGTGAGAGGGGGTTCCCCCAACACCCGCCTGACTTGTCTTTTCAGTGGGGACGACTGGTTGGTGCCCAGCATGGACGTTTTTTACCTTCTGAGGAGTTTGTATCGCAGTCCTGGCACCTTTCCTGTATTCAATGTCTACAAGTCTTCCCGAGCGCGCCCCCTCCTCTCCACCACCTTGACAAAGCTGGTAATGTCCCAGCTGATCTAAGACAGTTTGGAGGAGAGTATATGAAAGTAAATTTACTTGCAAAAATTAAAACTGTCTTTGATGATGTAAATTGGCCTTTCTAGTATCCGTCAATGCATTGACCTTTGACCCCAGGTCTCTTTGGGTATCACTTACATTGCAAGTACAGCCAAGTAGCTTTACAGTCACATATGCAGGTATACCAATGTATACACCTTGACTTCATTTACTGATAGCTTATAGCATAATGCTTTCTCAGTTTAAGCGAATTTTGTCCGCTTTTCTCTGTGTTCGCAATTAGATAGTTTTACTCAGAAGAATGCGTCATGAATTTCCCTTATGAATGTAACTATACACAATAACAAAATAAAAGGATTAGATCCTGTTAATTGAAATATTTGAAACAATGTCAATAATACAGTGTACGAAACATCTATAGGACATGCATGTATAACCACGTGCCAGTATTAATACAACATTATAGCTTACGACAAGTTTACCATGCGTCATAACCCACATGACATGCCTCATAGCAACTTCCTTGGTACATACTATCAGTAATTAAAATTCACGAAATTTCCTCCCACGCAACGTTACAGATTTGAAAATCAAGGCTAATGCTGCCGAGTCTATAATTTGGTAGTAAGAAAGGTAAGGATTTCTGTTTTAACTCAGAAGCAGATGTGAAAGCTAAGCTATAAAGGTGCCTCGTTTATGGAAATTTTTTTTCCCAAAAGTAAAAAATCCGGGGGGGGGGCGTAACATACAGATTGCCTCGATTACTGGGTAAACCCGGCTATGAAGGTCACTTACTTGAAAGGAATAAGCAGTTGCCCAGGCTCGTAGTCGAAAGGGAAAGGCGGGAAGGGCCCTTAAAACTACCCCAAGAATTTTTGAGAATAAATATTGCCTTAATACTTCTTACACTATCTGGTCCATTCAATACCTTATCTGGCTACGGCCTGCAGTTGCCCTAACGTGGCTTTGAAACATCAATGAAAGCTAGTAAATCATTCTGTAAGACATACCTTTCACGATATTTTACAACACAATATATCGCATACCACAGGTAAACTAAAGGGGTTTTTCGTAAACATTTATACCGATTTTACGATCACAAAATTTCACATGGCTACAAATTCCCAGCCCTCCTGTTTAATATGGGATTTCATGGGATTTCAGATGAAGGTGGATGCGTTTGCCATATAACTCTCAGTAAGGTTTCATAAACCGTTGATGTGATAAGCGACCATCTGCATACATTAATAGCGTGCTACACGTAGATCTATGTTTCTTCCCTTTATGGTCATTTACTCTTTAAGTCAATTAATACTTATATTAATTGCAAGCACGCCTACACGCTTAACAGTACTGGCGCCAAATTACAAAGCAGACGTTTCGATAGAGGCACCAAACCAACGTCAGATGAGGATCACACCAAAAGCACACACACGCACACAAACACACATAAACACTAATTTGTATTTTTTACAACCCGTTATTAGAACTTGGTATAACCGTGCATTTTGTGCGCCCAGTGGTCCCTTATGTTATAAAATAAGAAGTTAAGCCGTTTCCCATGGTATGTAGACGAGTCTTGTCTTTTTACAGAGAACAGAAAAAAAAACAGGATGAGAACAAAAAAAGGAAAAAAAAAAACCAGGATGGGAAGGGGTACGTTATCACGTGATGGCAAACTGAACGACCCTCATCCTCAATGACTCCACTGTACATCACGATGCAGTGGGGTGCTATCTAGTCTACGTGGCTGACATTGCAATGTTAGGTGTAGGTAAATCTGATATGTGGTCACTGTGTAGTTGATGTGACGTTTTAAAATAGCTTTGCAGTCACCACAATTTACTTGGCATACCCGCGGTTATCTTTATTCATGAATGGCTCCTGTCGCTGTTGTAACACTAGCATATATATATATATATATATATATATTATACATATCTATATACATATATATATATATATTTACATATATACACATATATATATATATATACATATGTATATATATACATATATATAGACCTAGTAACGACAATCTCTTGGATCACGCAACAGTACATCATACATGATGTGGAAAGTTTGGCGATTGATGTACTGTACTTGTACTACTATAACGACTAAATAAAACGTTGGCATGATACCTATAGGTTTAATTAATACAGCTTTTTGGCATGCATCTGAAGGATTCACCACCGTGAACATATTCTTATCATGGTGATTTATTAACCAATGAAATTCATTTAATCTGTTATTATGTAAAAAATGCTGGTAGGCTCTTGAATATTCATTCTTGTGTGATAAAATATCAAACAACGGAATAACATGCGAACAAAATTTTTTGCCTAATGGCGTGATTTACTCTCTCCTGGGACACGTATAAACGATAAACGACTGACTAAATAGACTAATGTACTTTGAAACAAGCGAATCGTAACAGACTATGGATATCTGTGCACAGGAGAAAAACAGAGTGGGTGATTGGTGCAGGCAGATATTAGCAACAGCTTCGCCAGTTTAGACCAGCCACTTTTAGTGAAAGTGGGCTAAGTCACCATGTAGTTGCTTCATAATTTCACAATTTACAAGACAGCGAAGTCCCTTTTAATTAACATAACTGCTTACTAAACGTTTCGTTGCTTTTTCGAGGCGGAAGGGGCGGTAGTGACTTCACGCCTTTTACTATGATTTTGTTTCACATGTCTGTGTCGATTTTTTTTTTTTTTTTTTTTTTTTGCGTTTGCAGTTTATGATTTGTGATTTATGGATGTAAATGAAAGACAATTACATATCCGAGAAGATCGGGTGACTCTATTTTCAAGAAGGAAAGTTGTCATGGAACTTCAATTAACTGCAGTCTAGAGCCTGGGAATAATTTGGTCCTCAAAGTTTCAAAGGTTCAAATGAGTTAACATTCTTCAACTCTTGTAATGCGTAATACTTTTTGAAAAAAAAACCATTATAAGAGTTTATCGGTGAGACTGAACGGTTTTTACTAGGGATTTACTAGGGATTTTCTCCCATTGCCATACTGATGTTATGATCACAATATTTTCCTTTTGACGCTTTAGGCCCTAGTTGAAATCATTGAAGTGTCCGCTTCATATGACTCCATTTGTAAATTTCACCTAAAAAAAGGCCATTCTTGAGTGACCTAGAAGTTCCGTCTTGCAGAAACCTAAAATGATTGAACGCAGTTAATAAAGACTGTGGTAGCAGGGTAATAAAAATGAAAATATATGTATAAATTGAATATATTGTTGAAAATGCGAACATTTCCATTCTATGATTCCAAACCTTACTCAAGTTCGAGAAATCTAAAGACAAAACGATTGAGGGCTGATATCCAAGCAATCACTGTATCACAGCACTATTCAAATGGTAATACAGATATTTCGCGTTGCATTTCTTGGTCAACAATTTAAGTTTATTCATCTGGGACGGTAACCTTTAATGTAGAAACTGACCAGCAAGACCGAAAGAACATTAAAAATAAAAATCCCTAAACTCGCTTTGTGCCTCATGCCATCTCACAATTCCCCCTTAGAATTTTTACCCACATAGGCATATGCCCTTTCTCTATACTGGATAGCTTAATGATTGGATCATACAGGTCACCAGAGTCCAGCTTTAGTTAAAACAAAGGAATGAAGACGTTTCAGATTTATCGATTGCTTTATGCACGCCATTTTCTAATAAAACTTGCAGGGTGCCCCATAAAGTTCGCTTGCTGAATTCAGTGAGTACATGCGCTCGTCCTCGCAGTGTGAATTATTGGATAAAAATGCGTCGTATTGCGTCGTATGATGTGGTTACTAAGGCTCTTTCTCTCTTTCTTTTTGATTACGTTATAATCAGCAGAGTACCTGTACCTCTTGTGTTTGGAATGTAGGTCATGCAGCCAGTCCGACCAGTAAATATTTTGTAAGTTCCGGCTGGGCAGGCAGTATTAGGCCTAACTTGTCGATTCACCTCAGTTTGAGCAGGAAGGCGTTAGGAACACCTCCCTGGTTTGAGGAAGGCTTACATGAAGTATCCCCCATGAGATTCATCTAGTTAGTTCAGTTTAATAGGGTATTCCTTGAAAATATTGTACATATAGTTGCTAGAAATAAATAAACAATAAATAACAACTTGTCTTACGTCTATAGGGGCCATAGTCCTGAAACTTGCTGAGTAGCTTACTATAGTAGAATATCAATTTGAACATGACTATAAAACCAACTGTTGTGTTGAGAACTAACTTAGAATTCATGAAACCTTACTCAGATCTTAATCAATTAGCTGGTATGAGTACTTAGAGTGGCGTCGCTAGACTTTTCGAAAGGGGGTGGGCACTAAGGCACAATGTTTAGAGGGAGAGACACACCCACATGAAGGATTGAGCCGCACCGGAGGTGTCCAGGGGCGTGAAGCTCTCTTTCCTCTAGGCGTGGGTCCAGGGGCACGTCATTCGGCTCATGTTGGGTCCCAAGGATAACGCCCCATGCAGGTCTTTAGCGAAGCACCCGGAGGTTCTGGGGTATTTACAAAATTGTGACTTTTAGAATGAAGCATTAATTTCCTAATAGCATGGGATGACCACAACAATACTAAGTTGACCATTTTTGTCACCATAATAGCGGCAGATTATTCTGGTTTCAGTATTAAATAAATTTTTGTACAAGTATTCTTAATTATATTTTTTACGGTGGTATTGCCACTGTATAGTCGATGCTTTGGTGCTTGGCTTCGCCTTGGTGAGGAACCAGGGTAACAAGTTCCCTTGCGTGAATCGTATTTCCCTACGAATTAACACCTTAATTTATGTTTTTATGTTGGGGCACAGTTTACACCACATTGCTGAAGTGATGTACTGTACTCACATTTTTAATGCGTAGGTAGTGGCAAATGAAATGAAGTACTGATTATGCAAAACTGAAGAAAACTGGAGGTAATTTAGGCACATTTTTGCATTTTATCATTCCCACACTCAAAATGGCATTTCGAATGAAGTGAAAGGCGGATCCCTGACCACCCTATTATATAAGCTCTTCCAGCTCATCATCTCGACAGTCATGGTACACAAACAGACAAATGTGAAATCAGTGTGAGAGGCCTTCTCATTGCAGGCTTTCGTATACTTGGCCTGTGGCTTGCACCTCAGTGTTGAAAACGAAAGTAAGGGTCCAGAGGTCACGACAAAGACCAAATTTAGAGTGTAAGTTATATTTTTAGTGGTGTGCTACCGTAATGTGTGATTAAAAGGGAAACTTGAGAAGGTATACATGCATATGAGCACGAATTTAGCCGAGACGGGATGTGGGGTAGGGCTCATGGCAAGCCGTTTTAACGTTTACCTCGTAAATTCAATAAAGTGGAAACCATTTCACCTAAGTGGAATGTATTCCACTTAAGTGGAATTCAACTCTTCTCAAGTCGAATAGAATTCCAATCAAGTGAAATGTATTTCAGTTAAGTGGAATTGGAAAAAGAAAAAAGGTAAATGTTAAAACGGCTTGCCATCATGAGGGTTTGGCCTGTACCAAGTTCTGGCGGGATATTTGCTACGGCAACATATATATATATATATATATATATATATAGGTTATTTTCGCAAATGAGTGACATTTTGATTTAAATTTCGAGAAAAGGGTGCCCAGCCCACTCCTCTTGAAAGCAGTATAGCCAGAACTATTCATATTTACTATTTAAATAGGCTACACAGTGATAGTTAGCAGATCACAATTATTAATCCACTGTTCTTCAGTCGGTGAAAGTGCTTAATTGACTTGGGGCTAAGAATCTAAATCTGTTATGCATTTGGTTACTTCTTGAAGCCATAATACTCCAACTCCTTAGCCTGAACTTGGTGTGTCATAGCCGTGAAAGCTCTTGGGACAGAAGGGAAGAAGTAAATGAGCGGGAGTGGTGTACGACCCTTCAACCGTTGCGTCATTGTAGGTGGTGGCGCTGTTCCAGATGCTTTCCATACAATTCCCGGTGTGAACATTGCAATGGGTACAACTACAAAAGATAAAGTGCCCATTGTAACGGTCACATCGACAATAGATGCATTTGCTTACGTCATCTTCTTATCAATAGTAGACATCAGTTGTTGCTAGGTTCGATGGGATAGAAAGAACTCCTTACCGTATTCAATGGAAATCGTTTTTTATCTAGGGAACTTGGCACTGCAACGTCGAGTCGAACCTGTTTGGCAGATTGCATTAAGTAAACCCGTGTGACATGATATACGTCATTTCTGACTTCTGACCTAATTTGTCGCGTGACTCATGCATTACCTATTTATCACCTTACTCTGTGTTCATTTGTGGCAATTTAATTGTATCGATCATTTTTGTATGCTATGTGTTATTAATTGCAGTGGAAATAAATAAATAAATAAATAAATAAAAATAAAATAATAAGTAAATAAATAAATAAATTTGTTTATAAACGCATCCAAAGATGCTTGATTTTTTTCTTCTTTTGGAAACGGCAAATAGGCCCACAATCGATTATTGGACTTGGATAAATTAATACAGTGTACACACCAATTTGAACTGCACCGTACTATTCCAAAAACGCAGGAGGAAAAATGATAAGTTTTATACAGTTTTTTAATCACTGCTAGATCATGTCTGATATCTCACTTTGAGGATATAAGTGTGATTGTTCACTTTTTATTCATAATTTTCGCCAGTTAGCCTTCAGTTATCAGTATGTCATGACCACGCATGACAGACCAATGATGTGGATGCCTGAATGTCTAGAGGTTAAGTCATGGTAAATCTTGTGAGAGTAAACGTTCGGTTTCGCCCTTCGGCTTTTTGCCAGAGAGTCGAACGGACTTTGGAAAAAGGAGTGTTTAATATCCTATAACGGTTGGTGACCTGTAGAGTACATAGGATTTTGTCGTCGTTATAATTTTTCTAAGGTATCACGACAAGTTTAAGAAGTCATTTCATTTGTGGCGCAGAAAATTTTGCTACATAAAAACCTGTGGTTTTAATACTGTTTAAACTTATGTAGCTAGGCCTAGCTTAACTTTCAGATAAAAAGGCTCCCAAAGAAAAATGGCTTGTAAATAACTTAGACTGTCAAATTATCAAATGATGCCAAGTTTTAATATGCTTTAAGTCTGGGGTTAAGTAAAGTATTCCAGAATTTGTCGGTGAGACTGAATGGTTTAATAACGATGAAAGATATTATTCTGTCTGTATCATGTTGATGCACCGTGAAAAAAAACACTGATCGAGCTACTACAACTATCAGAAACTAATATTCGCGTCACTGAATAAAAATTTGTCGAATATTACGTCATTTTACTTTTTTATGTAATTACTATATTTCCTACATCACTGAGTTTAGAAGAATACATTTTATGTTAACACTTAATGAGAAGTAATGTATTTACATTAATTCACTGAAGTCACGAATTGAAGTGATAAACTTTAAACTTTTAATGAAAAAAATAAAAGAAGATGAACTTACTGAAGGTTGAAAAGACTGTAGGCGATGGTAAAGGTAGACTTCCAATGTTCTTCTCACACGTGAATTCATAGACATTGTAAAATTTGCTCTCATATTAAATCTATAGTAAAACTTCCATACACTTGTTATATAAAAGATGCCAGTAAATGCGTTTTTGCACGAACTCTGATGCTTCTAACACACGAAAGAAAGTTAAAAGTACATATACCACAGTTATAGTATTGTTTTAATACTTGGTTGCCCCATATGCTCATACCAGCAAAGATGATAAGAGAGCACTTGGTATAACACTTATACCATTAAGACTGATTCTAAAGAGGTTGCCCTACAGCCCAAACCCTTTTTCAAGTACATAATGAACGAGTCATTTTATGGTATTTTCTTTAGTCCTAGAATCTCGCTACTCTTCTTTAAAAGAGAAGAGTGTTTTGTAAGGAGTATATACCAGGAGGAGGGAGTCAGGGGATAGCCATGTAAAATACCGAGTTATACGATTACCTTAAAGGGTTTTACAACAACTTAGAATTTTGCTGGTTAGTGTTATTATGAGGAGTGATTATAATACAAATTAAGTCTATATCAGCAACAAAAGTGAAGCCGTATGGGATCTGGGTAAGAAACAGAACAAAGATAGGCTTGTACACAAAGTAATGCGTAGTTCGTAAGTTATACTCTGATAGTAGACCTATAGTGTACTAATAAAAAAACCTTTACAGAACTTTGAGGAATGTTTCTGAATACAAGGGGTCATTCATTTTTTATCATTTTCACAAGCGTACAAAACTAACTTTGACGGAGGGGAGGAGAAAAGGGGGCTCAAAGACTCACTTCCTCTTTTACAACTTTTAACGATTTTTTGCCCTCTCAGCCTCGAGCTCTGAAAGGGGAAATGAGAGAAGGGAAAGAGAGAAGGGAAAAAGAGAGGGGAAAGGAGAGAGGGGAGAGGGAGAGATAGGGACTCGAGATGAGGAGAGGGGAAGAGAGGAGGGAGAAGGGAAAACGGGAAGAGGGGAGAGAGGAGAGAGGGTTCAAACAAAGAGAATCGTTTGTATGCTCACGATGATGAATTACAAGTAGATGACTTCGTAGGACTGGAGTGAACACGTATGTCATTTTTATGTGGTTTTCGTCAATTAGAGGAAAAAGTTCCCCAATGATTACAAACTCATGATCAAGAAAAAAACATCAAATAAAAACTTCACAGTGTATGCTTATTATCTTTTATGTGTTATTTTTAGGTCCCTGAACAGTTTTAAACTTTTCTGAACAAGTCCCATCCGGACCACCCCCCGACGTTTTCCCCATATACAACTATCCCCCGGAAAATTCACAGACTTGACAATTCCGAATTTACGAATGGGGGACTTGTTGCGGGGAGTGGTGGGGGTTTTCATGATTGATAATATCCAGGGTGCAAAAATTGTGCGGGATGGGAATTGTTCGGGATAGTCATCCCTGCGAACTTATCAGAGGGGAAGCTATTAGGATGGAAATTGTCGGATCACGGTTACATATAAACAATTTATGAATTTAATATTGAAATTTTAATGAATATGTCGCCGATTTCCCATCATCTGCTTGGTCATCTCTTTCAGCGACATAGATCGGCCGTGTGCTGACACGAATTTCTGTATGTTTTTTTTTCAGTGTTGGCTGTTTTACAATTTGTGGTTACCGGTTGGGTCGATAAACCAAAGATCGTCATTGACCCCTACGACTCTCAAGAAAAACAAATTTTATCTCCAGAGCCACGAATTGAAGCAGAATATTGAAATATGAAAGTAAAAGAAGTAACTTCTGAAGTATCACTAAAATTTCTGTAAAATTTCTTCTTCCAGGCTCTCTGGCGGGAATGTCAATTTTCTCGAAACATCTCACATCTCTTGAATCACTCCTCAGTACACTGAAATTATAATGTGATATGCTTCATCATATTTGTGTTTTATCACGTGATATTTTATTCCACAGGCTTTAAAAGCTACTGTATACAGATTCAGTATCTAACAGACGTAAAATCTGAAAGTACCCAAGTTATATCACCTAATTAAAATGCAAAAACAGCCACTAAATTAAAGGAAGCGGCATTTGGTCCAATCATCCTCTTTGTTAAGTAAACAACTGGGGAGCTGCTGCGCTTATCGTCAGGGTAATCCCGATTCTGGGTTGGTGCATTTTTTTTTAATTTACCATTAACCCTTCACACAAAAGCAGATAACAATCGCAAATAACGTTTGCCCTATTTAGGGAGGGGATATCACCTCCCTGCCCCAATACTGCAAGCAGCGCCATCGTACGGGTCTGATAGGTCCGGTGATGTTTGAAAGAAGGTCCTTAGGTCATTTTTTGTAACAGAGATGAAACATTTTCAATACCAGCCTAGCCCTAAAGCTCCACGACCGTAGGGGGCAGTAACCCGGTTTTCCAGCCCTCCCGACGGACTTTGGGCAGGCTAACCTGACCACTACATTTATAATAGTTCCAAAATTAAAAGTATGGTAGAAATGCAACTAACAACTCAACAATTACAGAATTATCCGTTGGAATTGCTTTAACCTTTTCACGTTTCCCAAGATACAGTGTGGGCCTACCTCTTAAAAGTTTGATTTTTAAAATAGCCATTAGTTATGTAAAGGTATTTTTTTAATTTTTATTACTTTTTATCATAGTTTTGTTATAGTTTTATAATGTCAGTGCATACATACTTCTTTGCCAACCCCATATTAATTATCTGGTAATTGATTGCCAGCCGTGAAAGTTTGCGGTAAGATAAAATCACATCTTTGTCAAATAGACTGTTCGTCAGTAGCTAAGGCCCTCGAAGTATATCAATATTAAAACTGCCCTTGAGATGAAACTTGAGTAACTAATAACAAAGGATAATGACATTAGAAATATCATTTGAGACCAGTCTCTCTTAACATCACACATTTGAATATCTAGCTAAGTTTATTCATGAGAAGATCTTTATCATCTCCAGTGATGAAAAACAGAAATTATCTTTTAAACAAAGGTGGAGCCAGACTACCAGAACGGAACAAAGGACCATCTTCCCATCTCAAAGGAGTTTCTCTCGTTTATCTCAAACATAACAAAATATTGTGTAGTTGCAATTTTGTTCAAACCTTTCGTTTTCACCATTAATCTCCCCTCCCTAAAATATAATCCCGCCCAATTCTTTTCACCCCAAATACCAGTTTCTGCATGACACCCGTTACGCTATTGATCATAAATTAGTCAAATTGTTATGAATTCTGGCGATCGTCTCAGTTTGCGTTTTCGATGTTTTTAAGACGTTCTTATGTTCTCAGACCTCGACATAATGTACCCATTATAATCGCAATTAATGGAAATCAGTGATAACTTTAACTATCTAAGAAGTGTTTTTTTTTTGTTCAAAAAATTATTTTCTATGGTAACTGCGTCACTTTAACTGTTTCAAACCAGTTCTTGCGGCTTACATTACCCTAACGATGAGTGCTACTCGGCAAGTCTCGTATCTGGATGGTTTCTCCTTTTAGGAGTAGTTTCAGTTTTCCCCTGCAGTGGGAGACAATCCCCGCGTCTTTTTTAAAAATGCTTATTTTACATCGTAGCTCTAAAGATTGTACTCATTCGCCCATTGACAATTGTCTATCATTATTTTGTAGATCTTTGTGCAATTTAGGGGAAAAATCATAGAACTTACTGCTACGGTGCGTGCCAGGTATACCGAGTAACACTTTTATGAAGAGTTATATGGAAGGACAAATTTACTGTGTGTAATAGTAATATGTCTCAAGATATTTTGTTGAATCAAGTTTCATGAAGTGAACGAGTTGTAAGTAAGAAAGCTATCCCGCGTGAGATCGAACTTCTGCAGGTATGATGAATTTAGGATCCTGTACAAGTCATGCACCAGCTAAAAGCATGGTTACCTTGAAACAATAGAGTGATGTAACGGGTTATGGGCGAAGCTAGCTAAACGCATTAAACTGTTAAAGGCAGGGCGTTAGCGAAGGTGTAATCTTTGGAGGGTGTAGAGATCATGTTTTGCCGACAGATCTGGTGATGCGTAAAACGAGAGGTATAGCCGGTGGGGTCCAGGGGCCCGCCTTAGGGCCTTTTGGTGGGGGTCCAGAGGCAAAGCCCCGGTGGGGGCCCAGGGGACGAAGTCCCCGGAAGCTCTGGGGTTTTAACATATTTCTTGGTAAAAAATTAAGCCCCTGCAGGATAGGTACCGGTATATTTTGGTTCAAAATACATTATCAAATGCAAAAATTCCTAATAATTTTAAAGTGTTGGCATTTCCTCCCGTCATGCCACTATACTTCAGGAGCTGAATTCAAACACTGCGTTCAGCATTGAAACACTAGACTTGGCAGACGTTCAAATACGGTAAGTGTTCAAATAGGCGTCCGGCGTTCAAAAATGGTGAAAAAGTGTTCAGAATCTTAACATTAGCGTTCAAAATATGCTACGAACGCCAGGATGCGTTCCAGGATTTCTTTCAAGGCGGGCCATGCAGTATGTAGTGTGATCGCCGGTCTGGGGAGGGGTCTAAGGGGAGGGGGAAACCCTCCCCTTTGAAAATTTTTGAAAAATTGTGTGTCCTCACATGCAATCTGGTGCCACATATGCTACATTTTGAAGTAGAATTTGTGTTAAAAAATTGAGGTATTTTCAGGAACTAAACAATGAAAGTGGCATCAGTGAGGGGGATGGCTCAATGCCCCCCTGCTTACGCCACTGATGCGTTCTATATCTGTTACATTTTGGTGTTCAAAAGTTGAACGCCTGAGTTTGCAGTGAAGGGAAGACACGCGCGACACGCATTATTTTTTCCCATGATGTTTGTGGGTAAACCAGATCCTAAAAAATTTGCAAAATGTGTTTGAAGTCAAGGTTAGGGTTTAGAAAACGGGCTAAGGATACCCTCTCCATGCTTAATCAGGTGCTGCTGATCCCATTGTGATGCAAAAAGTGAGGAATAATGTCCAGAAAAACTGAGATTTTTTAAGAATGTCATATGACCCGAAAAAGCCGTGCCTATGCGGAAGTCTTTAATTCCCTTTCTTTCCCCGAGTTGCCGACGGATTCGGTCACTCGTCCAATTACACCGACGATACGGCCGCTACATGCATGATCAATTTGCCGACGGGCCTTCACCTTGAATGGGCCAATTAGATGAAGAGCAGAAAGTCGAAATAGCCGATAACAAACTGGTCCCGCGCTCCCTTTCTCTCTTTCTCTCTTTTTTCTTTCCATTCTCCGCCTTTTTGTCGACAGACCGAAAAATTGCCGAGGGCGACCAAATATTGGGGGTGTGACACCCACGCTCGCTACGGCCCTGGTTAAAGGGCAAACTATATTGTCCCAGACAGCAAAAATTCTCCCTTTTGAAATTTACTTCTAAATCCTCCTCGAATTTCAAATAAAAGGAGAACAAAGGGGAAAATGACAATAGAAATTGAACATGTTCATGGTCTCTCCCATAGCAACAGTATACTAAGTTCAACAGCTCAATTCAGGCCATATCTGTACACTACTAAGCGTGAGATGCTACCATACATTGAATGCATAAGAAAGTCATCATTGACCATTAGAGTGACTCTATGGTTTAAATTTATTCCATTCTAAGTACAGTCATCAATTGTTAACACAGATATCCGGAGATTACTAAATATGTTTGGAGTGACGCAGCAGCGCCTTTATGCATGTGTAAACATGAATCCAAAACCAAACGTTCGAAGGAACTATACCTATGCTATTTATCACGTTACTCGTGCAGGCATTATTATCCGTTAATGAATTGAATCACCTTTGTAATAGCCGTCTAATATTCCACACTTCAATTCATGATGAATAAATGATCTTGTTTTTATCTTTAGCTCGATGTACAACAACATACGTCCATCATTGCTTCTCGACAAACTGCTGGGTACCCCGCACTTCTCCGGTAAGTTCCGCCATTTTAATTGACCAACATTTACAATGACCAGCAAAGACATAGTTAAGTAGACAAAGCCCTTTAGAATTTTCCACGACGGCTCTTAAGCCCTTCGTTTGTAGGATTGTTAAACCTTTTATGGGGTGAAATTTAAAAATGGATGTTTGATAAACGAATTCCAGACTTGATCTACTTGACAAAGACAAGGGATTTTAGGAATAAAAATTTGGTCAGCTAAGGGTACCTCGAGAATTGCACAAAAAGATGTTGTAGACTTTGTTACAATGTCGGACGTCGAGCGCAGTGGTGCAATTCCCATCTCCAAACTGCATTTCTCTGCAGAATCAAATTTGGAAGTTGATTAACTTTTATCTATAATAGTGAATTGTGTTATAATTTATAATTTCACATATTAACTTGCCGAGGAACGGGATAAACTGTCAAGACCAGTTCGTTTCAGATTTCGTTTCTGTGATATCATAGTTAAATATGCAAACGTAAATCAAACAGATGTTGAAAAGAACCCTCTCCTTTAAACTCGTAACTTGCCCGAGGGGTCGATAGGGCCTGGGAACGTGGGTAACTGCCAAGATATCCACTCGTCTTAGGGTATTCCATTGGCATTGAAAGTCTTTTAATGTTTGTCAGTGTTTCACAGTGCGAACTAACGCCTTCTTCTCAAACATCCTGGCCCTCTCTACCCCCCTTTCAGTATCTTGTCTATAGGAACACTTAAAGTGAAACATTGCAAAGATTTATATCACACGGATTGAAAAAAAAAGATACTAATTAGATCAACTTCGAACTTCACATTGCCCTTCTGTGCTGAATTAAAATGTTGAAATTCAGTCACTTCATTCCAAAAAAATATTACTCAATCAGTTTTGATTTCACTCTTGTACTACACTTCTTATGTTTTTCGTACAGCTCCCTATTTACCAGTCAGCTCCCCTATGCGTTTTCAAAATATAACAATCGGGTCACGACAATAATTTTGACTCGCTGACATCAGTCGCTGCCCCATCGTTTTATAGCAGGAGAATGGACCCATACTTTATGAGGGCGAAACCTGAATCTATGTGGTCAGAGGGCGAGAAGCCTCGACCAGTTCTTTCGGGTAATCCGAAGGTGAAATATTTGAAATTTGGCGTGTTTATTAAATGAGAATTCATGGCATCTAAAAACCATAATAAGTATATAGAAAAACATTAAATTTTGGTATTGTACATTGTTACGTAGTATGAGCACTCTGTAATTCCAGTCATAGGTAATAATAATTTTTGTTCATCAAAATATTAACTTTTACTTTATGTGATTTCGTGGTATTTGGCCGTTATGAAAAGTACATGAATTTGTGGGGCAGCTTAGGGCCTCACAACTCCATTTGAGTAATGTTCGTGAGCGTCAAAAGTAGTACTTTTAACTCCGGATTAGACCAAATTTCGTCATGATAACCCGTCCAGTGGTTAATGAAACTCCATGAATCTCAAAGAGAACATGTCAAAGTGTGGATGTTGAAAATTTGGGGTGGATTGAAGGTGATTTAGACTTTTTAAAATTCATATCAAAAAGTGACATTTTCTGTTATGTTGAAGAGAACTAGGGGTGGGTGTACCCTATAAAAACTTCAACTCCTTCTAGCTCAAAATCTAAACGGTTATGGCATTAAAATTTTGTAATGCCATGACTGGCAAACTTCTCAGCTTTCATGTAAGGTGTAGCTTGAAATAGTTGTGAACTTTAACAAGGCTGCAGGGGCCTCGAAACAGAGCTAATTTAGTGTGTAAGTCAATGGGGAAATTATTGGGGTGTGAAGCCTTAGAGATAGTCTCATAAAAGAAAGTAAAGAAGGAGAATCGGAAGAGGGCATACTGGTGATAATACCTAGCTTTCGATTTCAGGACGACAGAGCTACAAGACGGAGAGCTAACCGGATGCGACTCGAAGCAAATCCCAAACGATCGTGTCAGTGGCTGAATCTGATTGTGCATGCTGGGCTTGGTTGGGAATTTCGTTTGGTTTGAGTTTTGTTTTGGGTCTGTGTACAAATTTTATTAGCCAGCCCCTTTAGTAAATTGGGCTACATCAGTATATTACATGGTTGAAAGCCCAGTTAAGCTTTCTTTACTTTTCCATGCGCAAATGCCAATTTGCAGATTCACTGGCACCGTCACAGGGAGGGGGCATGGGGGAACGTCTCCCAATCGATTTCCGAAAATTTCCCCGAAAATTTTAAAATGAGTCACAAAGGCGTTAAAGCTATAGATTTCTGTAGTGGGCAGGATGAGGTGTGTGTTTGTCTGAATGATGAATCTTTTTTTAATCACTTTTTTATCACAAGTCGTCCTCAAACTATCAAAATTCTCTCAAATCCTTCTCAAAGTATCAAAATTTTTGCCTGCTCGGCACCTTACCTTATAGTTGCGTTTACTATCAATGCCGTCTCAAACATATTCGCATTATTCAATGATGAAGGTTCTAAAATTAGTTGGATTGTTCTCCTGCATGTCAGTCATTATGGAGGAGCAGAGCATAGCAATAATGGAAAGTAGTGGAATTCAGTGGAGGACTTGTTACGAAAAGTGAATTACTTGAAGAAGACTCGCCCTCTAATAAGCGGATGTATTTTGTTACGTATCTGAAATGTCTCGGTGCTAAGTCTGCCCACAACTTTTGTTACAGAAATGAATTTCAATGTAAAATTTCGAAGCGCTTTGCTCGCATTTGTCACACTCCATATCTTATAACCATTATTGGAGCAATAATACATAATTGTGACCAAAGCCCTTTAACGACAAAAGCACATATTCGACCTTTGTAGGGAACTTGCATCAGTAGATAACATTAGAGCAATGTAATATCATGAGAAGCATACATGGCTACATTGGTAGCATGTATTTGTCGTTACACATATTTGTAACAAGTGTCACAGCCAAAATATCACAAAATAAGGATAATTTCTAAGCATGTAATTAATTGAAAGATTTGACAAAGATACCTGCATTTTGCATCTAAGCTACCTTACCTTAACAAGAATTTGTCAAGGGGAGGAGTTAACCCTCTATTTAGACAACACACTTTTCCTTTATACAGTCAATCAAAAGTAAAAATTCACTTAAATTCATCTCATAAAATGCTTTCCAGGAAATGTGACATTATCTAAGTTAGTTGGTTAATTAGATGAAGTTTAACGGCCCAGTTTCCAACCAAGGCCACGGCCTTTTTCCAGTTGTGGCTCACTGGCTTGTTCTCCCTTACTCCATTGCTTATGCGGAGCATCACGCACAACTGCAGAAGGTTCCATTTTTTAAGTCTTTGGTATGACTCGACCTGGGAATCCAACCCGCGTGAGAGGCGGATGCTCTACCTCTGAACCAAACACGCGGTCTCGACATTGTCTGAGGCAACTACACATTTTCATGTTTACTAAGGAAACAAACATGAGTGGTACGACCTTTAATAATGAAGTTGGATGTTATATAGCCACGTCCAATTTAACATTTTGAACTTTTTTCAACATTTTCATTCCCTTCGGAGGCAAAAACTATTTGCTTGCTTATCGTGTCGTGTGTATAAATTTGGATGCGTGTGCACATATGTGTACGTGTGCGTGGGGTGAGGGCGCTGCCTGTAAACAATATCTCAAGAAAATTTACTTTGATGGATCTCATACTTGACTTATGGATACTTCTGATATTTTGTACAAGAAACCCATGTTTTCACCTTTCTTCTTTTGATGGAAGTAAATGTCATTCAGAGTCAATAGAGGTCATTTCATGAAAACTGTAAATACGATGATTACCGTATATAGGGATGACCCTGCAGATGTAGTTGTCCCCAGAAATTTTCAAAGTGAATTTTTACCACATCGTTCCTCGAAATCTTTGGAGGTTAAACTAAGGAGCTGTTAACAGGGAGCCGTAACAGCTCCCTGGTTAAACATGCCAAAATATTGTTTGGATGCAAATTTTAAGACATGGAAAGTGCCATTCCGTCAATATGGGAAATGTTTTGGCATTTTGGCACTCTAAACGACAACTTATGGCGACGCCCTGCTTAGTCTTTGCTCCCCCTCCCTTCGGCCGAAATATTTCTACGCATGGCCATGAATACCAATATCTCAACAAGGAAAACCATGACGTGAATGGAACTATCATAAATTAATGTAAGTAAATATTTGACCCCCAGTACATTCTGCGTACAGGGTGAGTCGTTGGAGCTATTATATACAGGTGTATCGTTTAAATGTCACTAAAATGCAATGCCAAACAGTTGTAATGAATAGGAGCTCACCAATCTGCCAAAAAGAGACCCTGGGTGTAGTCAGAAGAATATCATGGGCAATACAGATCACTGTCGTACCTCAGCTTGATTACTTCGAATTATCTTTTACCCTCAGTTAAGTCTAAGTTTCCCTTCTGGGCACGTAACTCCTTCGTGAGCAGAACCCGTTCGGGGGTAAAGTTTTGGGTTTTCGCCCTTTAACATACAGCCAAACGGAATTTATAAAAAAAAAAAAACCTCTTTTACCCTCTCCGTACGCCGGCCAAGCTACTAAAATTCCATACTCGACATGGGGTGCCAATACGGAGCAGAAGAACCCCGATGCCAAAATTGCGTTGGCAGAGGTTGAGGTTCATTTAAAGTCAATACACTATCAAAAATTTCTGTAGATTTACAGAACGAAAAAAAAAATATATACATAAAGAAAACGGAAAAAGTGCTGTTTTGTTTCCAGAAAAATTTACAGCACTTTTTCCGTTCCCTTTTTGTAATTCCTTATTTTTTTGTTCTGTAATCTTACAACATTCTGTAAACATTTTCTAAAGAGCAGATCTCGAGTGATAATCTTGTCTTCACGATATACCCAGCAAAAAAATATCAGTACCGAGCAAGTCATGTGGTCTTCACAACTGAAATCTCTCCAGATTGTACAACCTGGACATTGAAATTGGCACTACTTTGTTTACTACTAGGTAGAGCCAGTCTAAAAAATGATTGCGTAACAGCATCACAACAAAGACAATATTTGCTGCTTAGGGATTTTATTTACAGCACCAGATTTCATTAAAATTACAACTCCCCACAAACCAACCAAGTTGTCAAAGAGGATTTGTAGAAAATCGAATCATTCAGAAATATTCATAAATCGATAAACTTGTTTATACCTGACCTCATTTTTTATCGCTCGAATCTACACAAATGAAACGAAACAAAATTGGAAGCAATTATTGGTAGTTTGGGCAATTACTCTTCAATGACTAAAGTATTATATGGGCTATCCAATGTTGACCATGGATTAAACTGTTAATTACTCCTTCGTGATAAATCCAAGCCACAAGAAATGCATATGCTTTACAATGACGTAGACTCCTTGAAAACGGGTCAGGTCTATAGGATTTGAACATGTGGGAGATTGCAGTAAACAATACATAAGGAAATATTTTTCATCAAGTGATACAATAACACCATCAATTCCTTAACTCACACTCCACTCTCTAGGTCCGTGCGTAATTGATGGCGACATTGCAAAACTCAGCTTACGGCTGAAAACAACAAAAATGCATATGACGGCGGGTAACAAATAAAATTTGCGTAATTCCCACTATGTCGTAAGAACAGGGCTTGAATATTCGAGTCACCCCACAAGTCACCACAGTAAAATAATTGTGGTCACATTTCGGGACACTTGAGGAGAATAGAATATACTTCATTTCGGAGCACAAGAAAGTAGGACAAAAAAGATGATACAAGCAGAGAACCACAAGGGTAACATCGTAAATTGTTGCACAAAATATCACTTAAAAGTGAACTAGAGAAAATTCAACATTTCACAGCCTAGCACAAAAATATAATGTGAAGATGGGAGTTTAAGTTTCATATTTCACCATTTGTAGCAAATATTGACTACATATTATAGTTTTATTTTCACTTTTTGAGGCATATAATTATTCAAGTTTATTGCACAAGTTTTTGAGAATAAACGGTTTAGCTTTTTCTTACCAAAAGAGGATAACTAGAAGCGTTAGTAATGTTTAAGCTATCGTTGAGGTTAACTAAGAAGGGCGTGACAGTTTCGTTCATGTTTTTTGTATGTTATTTGTCTGTTACACCGGTGCTCACCCATGCTGGTCGTTTCCACAGGCATGTTGGCCATATCCTGGGCTTTATGTGTGCTTTTTATCCTTTTTTGTTGATTAAGTGATAACATAAATAACTAACTAAATGAAATCAATGGTAGGCATTATGTCAACTACATCACCTATTTCACAGGGTTTTATGATGAAGCTTAAAAGGCAAAAAAGTGTGGTTAGTATTTTTTTTTTTATACATGACTAATTGCAATAAGGAAGCAATGATACTGGTAGTATATTGTTTAGTGATGTTTTAGATACATATGATGTTTAACAGGAAAGTATAGCCATAACAAAATACTGTGGAGAGGATTCTTTCTGACAGGAGATGCAACGACGTAATCACCGTTTTGATAAGGAACGGAAAAATTTACTCCCAAGAGTAAAAAGGTGCTAAAGACAGAGATTTATCATGAGATTCAGTTTCACTACAAAAATAAAAATAACAATATCAAAGAGTAATTTGCTCGATCCACTGGATCAGTTCTTGTAATAAAGTTATGTATCTTGGGTTCTACGAATCTATTAATCATACACGCAGACGAAACTCCAAGGATTTTTCGAGACAATGGTACAATGGTGTTGTAAGAGTATGTGTCCGCGAGAGGTTTTACGCTTGTTGTCCCAATAGGATGGGAAATAAATTTTATATCAGGGTGGTACATATGAAGTGTTCCAGCAATAACCCCCCCCCCCCGAAAAAATGTGTCACTTTAGCGACGATAGTGACACAGTGTCCCTTATCAATGTCCCTTTTAAGAAGTTTTTACAGGGCCTTCTCCAGAAAGTTTCAGGAGATAACTTATATTTTACGTCATGAAAAAAAAAACAAATGTGCAACAAAAACATAGCTTCAGTTGCGTTTTCCTAGACTCAAGGAAATACTAAAAAGTAAGATACTTAACCCCATATTACACGTCCCTGCCCGGAACTATTTCAAAAAACTCATCCTGAAACCTCTCTGTCACCTTGCGGCGTAAGAAGCTGTCCGGTACGTCACCCATTTTGTTTTTGTTTGAGAAACTTTCCATTCATCTCTCGTAAAAGGTGAAAGTGACTATTTCGCATTCTTTATCAGAGTTAACCAAAACGGAAGGGGAGACAAATGAGTCATAACCCCCACATTCCCACAACGTTCAAAAACCCGTCGGCCTATATTTTTTTCTAAATGTAATTGCAACGAGCAATTAAGCATCTGAAACCAGCATGGCAGCTAGGCTTTTCCGATAGCCAGTTGTCCTCGCCCTTTTGCAAATGATTCCGTCGCACCCGTCCTCACCCTACCGCACTTGGCCATTTAAGCACCTATAGCCTACATGTATAAATGTTTCCCGATACATAATCAGAGTTCATTGTGAGCCCTGCGTTGACACTGATAATCAACTGCCTTTAGTTCCGCCTTGAGGTCTTTGTCTGCACATCTCTCCGGATCCTCGTCAGAACCGTCGGGACAGTCCTCGTCGCCGTCACAACGCCGGCATTTCTCGATGCACATTTTATCGTCGCATTGCCATTTTTCTAACGGTGTCGAATTAATGTATTTTCCTTCAAATCCAGTGTCACAATACTCTGAAAATATAAAAAAAAATATGTTTTTAAATTATGTTCTTGATTAATTTGATAATCAGGTCATATGGTTTTCTTTTTGGTAGGTGTTATTTGCGTGATAACAACAAGTAGCATTCATTAGACCCTCTGTACCTACGCAAACCCTTTTCAAAGGTAAAAAGGAAGAAAGTTAGCATGTCTTCATGCTGTAGTTTTAATATATTTGGCATGGTTTTGAATGCATGGCACCCGAGCCGCAAACCGTCATTTTTGCAGAACAGATAAGCTAAGATGCTCCTGAAAGCAGAGTGAGGGTCATTGGTAAGGGTATCTTAGTTAAATGAATCAAGGTTGATCTTTCAAAATCCCTTGTCACAGCTTAGAAAATGCGATCCACCACTTCGGAAAAAGCGTCACGTGCTTGATATTCGAGAATTTGATTGGTCGTAATTGACTAGGCCACCCGTCCTACGGAAAAGAAAATCTCGAGAAGAAATCCTAGTATAATTTTTTGTTGTTAGGTATGCAAATGGAATCTTCTAAATTGTTCAAACGAGAAATTCTAGGGGTGATAAAGATTGTGAATATAATATCATGGTATCAAACATTTTGTCGTTCTTGATTAGTGTAGCCTCAAAATGAAATTTGAGAAACGAGATACCAATTTTCAAATTTGCGAAGGTTACATCAAAGTGTCATGTCTTTCTCAACATAAAAGCAGCAGACATACCGGGGACAGATCTATATGGAGAAAAAGGACTCATTCTTTAGGGCGAAGACTTTTATAAAATCACCGATGGTGCTTTTAAGGCGAGCTTCGATTGGCTTCTGAGGGGGAAATTTGGAAAAATTGAAACAGGTAGGCTTAATATATGAAGACAATGAAACTTTTATCACTTTCATCTTTAACGGAAAATAACTACAGTAATTTAGAACAGAATGCCTGAAAAAGGGCAGAGTTAATTTCTTACAAGTTTGGAAAAATGGAGGTGAGGTTGGGAATAAGGTGAGGGTAAGTTGTGGCTCGGGTCAGTTAAGCCCCCTTGTTGAATGGTGTTATGCACTGCATGGCTCTTACCTTTGTGTTCTTTCTCACAGACGATTGGGTCTTCATCTGAGCTGTCTAAACAGTCCGCGGTAGAGTCACAGAAATAGGACTTCGAAACACACATCCCTTTGTTGGTTTTACATTCAAATTTGTCCTCGCCTGGCCTAAACTTAGAACATTCCCCTGTGTACGATAGAAATGATGTATAGGTTTACAGTAATACATGATGACAACGTTACTGAAATGTATCACAACTGTAGTGTAGTTCTGGGGTAAAACATGTTGTAAACAAGTTCATGCATATAGCTGACCGTTGTGTTTTTTATAGGCGTAGGAAAAGGGATCAGCGGAATCGATCGCCCTCACTTTGATTGAGGAGGGCAGGGGTGGAGCCTCCTTTCAACTCCCCCCCCCCTTGGATGATATGCTGTCAAACATGTTTTGCATATGCAAATGTATTTTCAACTCCATCATCATATCATATGATGTTTTTGTTCGTCGTATCAGGAGAAAATCTAAGACCAGTGAAGAAAGGACGTTTTCTCAAATATGGGCCCACGTTGTTTATGACATTAGAATCCGAAAGGTATTTTGAAAACTAAAAGGAGAGGAATTAAATAGGATGAAATTACTTCAAAGTTTGTCAAACATTGCACAATTTTTCATCTAAGGTACTTCAAATCAATGTAAAAAGTTTCCAAACCTCCCCTAAGATCCATCCCCACGACACACACTGTTCACTAATGTTCACTTCCGCCCCCAATTTCGTGATTTACGTGATATGTTTGACAAGATATTTGGACTCACTGTTCACCTTGTGCGGATGAGGTTTAGAGAGAAGGGGGAACCCAAGGGGGGGGGGGCCCACGGCCTTCCTTCAAGTCAATTTTTAACATTCTTGAATGCCACATGAGGTTAACTGGGCACAACAGATATTAGCGTGGGGAAGTTTCATTCGGTTGATTTCTTCAGCGACACCATAATGTAGCAATTTGCATGTTACTTACTGTAAAACTTTGGTGACCCCTTTTTGGCTGAACTCACTGACAGGCATAATAGTACGACAAGTAAACCCAACAGTGACGTCATATCCATGATGAAACATAGATCCCTTGAACTATGAATTTGGAAATCTGTAAAAAAGTAACAGAAAGTTATACGATAAACATGGTGACAATCGGTGGGAATCATTCAATACAGGCCTAATAATTGACAAACAGTTAAGCCATCGATTGTTTTCGATGTTGGAATGAAACAGTGGAGATCTGTATTTCGAGAGGATGTTCTTTTAAAATATAGTGAAAAAGGCAATTACTTGGAAGATCTGTTAGCAAGAATTCCTGATTTATAGTATAATTAGCTAAAGTTCGTAGCACACCACTAATTCAAGGGAATTCCACGCGGAAGGTATCACTCTATGAATTTTACACGCTAAGAAATTCGGGGGCATAGTATAGACCATGTTGCTGAAGTGATATATTCAGTTTGTGATGTGGATGTAGAAGGAAAAAATTGAAAAACTGATTTTCAAATACCCCTGTGTAAAGAAAATTGATGGTATTTCATGCATTTTTCTCATTATATCTGTCCTCGATACAGAATGGCATTTTGCGTGAAGCGAAAAGGCTGCAGAACCAACTACCTATAATTTAAGTTCTCTAAGCTCAAAACCTTAGAGTGGGCATGACACAACCAAAAAAAAACTTTTGTGTTTTGCAAGATTGGATACAGTCATGCATAATATCATCTTACACACATTTAAAACCGGTGCAATTCGACATAGATGGAATTTCAAGAAAAACGTCAAAAAACCCAATTCCAAGATATACCGCAACACGTCACCTGACTTTAATGACGCAATAGAGGTTTTTCACCTACGTCACTGCGCTACGCGTCTCTCTGTTTTGACGGCCATTGTGCAACAATTGTAACTAAGGCCGTGTCGTGCACGCGTATCGATAACACACCTTCTGCGCATGTTCAGTGACGGCCAGTATGACAAATTGAAACGCAATGATGTCACGTGAAAAACCACTAATGGTGACACAATCACTCCGCTATAGAGGTTCTTCACTGACGTCACAAATACATGTGACAACACTGGAGTCCGCCATACTGGACGTCAAACTCTTCGCGCGCAGCATGTACTCTGTATACAAATATATTGTTCCAAGAATG